>PITA01029118.1:0-18360 GCA_004023965.1 Spilogale gracilis | reverse complement strand
AAGGAAGGAAGGAAGGAAGGAAGGAAGGAAGGAAGGAAGGAAGGAATAGTTTTGCGTGTCATTTCTTGCAGAAATCCCATAATGTGAGCCATCATTATGCAAACAGATGTGCTACTAAGAGCTAAGGTTTGGGAAGGATCTAGTTTTGAATCAGGGCTTCTCTTTTAATTATACACATAATTATTAGCCACATTTGGAGCATAAAATTGCATATAGAAAAGTAACTTTTCTGAAATCTTAAGGAAATTTTTCTTAAATTGGAGCATAGCTCTCTAAGGAAGTGGGATCCATAGATGAGCTCCTGAAGTAGTAATGAAGAGGCATCTCTTTATTCTCTTCTCTTCTGTGGCCAATCTATGGGGGTGGGGTGTGATTGAACAATTAATGGTATCTAGAATTCTACAGGGTGAATTCACTCCTCCACTAGGGTGCTTAGCTCTGATTATTCCCAGCAGCATTCTTGTACATCACTAGTAATAACTACATAGATTATTCATTACATTATGACCTGAAAATTAAAGAATGAAGTTTCATAAATAGGGAAATATCAATGACTGAGAAACTGCTGCATCTGGGGAACCAAAAATCCTACCCTTCAACCTTAGATGGAAGAAGCCCTTAATCAGGCTATCAGAAAAACCTTAAAATCATTACTAAAGAGCAAATTATAAAGATTCCACATTACAGATTAGCAGGTAGTGGAAGGAACGTTTTTAGATAGTAACTAAATCCTAAGTGCAGTAAGCAGGAGAGTGAGTCATTCTGAATGAATACAGACTTAACTTGCCATTAGTTTCCTCTTGTTTACTTTACCTTAGAATTTCCAAACACTAAAACATTACATATTTTCTGGAACCCTCTGTGCCCACTTTCTCTTTTTTTCTGATTATTAATCATGCAGCCTAGAAATTCTCCCTAGAGGAGCTTTTTAAAATCTGTCTTCTTCCTGGGCTCAAAAAAAAAGTGGGTGTTCTGTCATCGCAGTACGTTGGAAAAACAGTAAAATTCTTCCTGTAATACTTGATTATAAGTTAAATAAAAAATCAATATGTAATTAATAAAATAAAGTTATGCAAATCTACTTTAAAGAAAAAAAATGTTTCCAGGCCACTTAAATTCTATTATAAGACTAACTGAATATATTAATATATCTAGGAAAGACTAACTTGGCCAGGAGTGTTGGTCCCATGAAAGCTTAGCAGAAGGATAATCAGAGAAACCAATGTTCCTAGTGTCCATTTAGGTGAGGCTGGGGGAGATGTTCCAGTCCCATTGACAAAAACTTTCCTAAAAGTCAAAAGAGTGGTCCTCGAGCTACCTTAACCAAAGACTATTTTCTGAGATTCTGTAAGACACTATGAGAGTTCCATGATTGCAATCTGGCTTCCCACACAGGCCTTCAGATGCCTATGAGTTCTGACTTTTCTATGACCACCTGATTTCTCGGTATATATTAACATGAACCTATGTTAGCTATGTCACCCACAACCTCTTCTAGAGATCTTTGAATGATACAACTCTTCCCATACGATGATGAAATCAGGATTCTGAGCCTGCAAAAGTGAAACTCTGTTCAACTCAATATGCCATTCTCTTCTGAATTCTTTTACATAACTTCTCTCCTCTTCAACATCATTACCCTCCTTGAACATTTTAGCTCTTTCTTCCTCACCTTCTGTGTTAGGGAGGAAATATAAACCACTAGATAAACCTTCCTCGTCCTCCCTCCCTCTGTTCAGGACTCACCAAATCACCTCGCTTTTATCTTCAACCATGCATCTTCTTTCTCTGCTTATCTCTTTGTCCCTTTGTGGCTCTCTGTCTTTCATATAGACATAAATATATGAATTCATATTTGTGTGTATATATAGGCGTATGTGTGCATCAATCATTTTTTCTACATCTTTAAGTGTACATTCTTCTACTGTGCTTTGAATTTCACTCTCTCCCTGGGTCCTGTATTTTGCCAATTTTTCATTCAACACATATTTATAAAATGCTTATTATATTCCAGATACTATTCAGCAGTACAAATTTTCTGTTATCCTCATCACAACCTTTCAAGGTTGGCATTCCTATCGGTTTTGCAGAGAAGAAAATAGTCACAACAAGGTTAAGTAAAATACAGATGGTAAGTAGCACAACTGAGATTTGAAACCAGGTTATTCTGACTCCACAACACTTTTTCTTGTGTATTTTTTGTATTGCTTCTTCCCTCCATTAGAATATTGGCTTTCTGAGAGCGGGGACCTATCTCTGTTGTGAAACACTACATCCCCAAATCCTCCAATAGTGATTGGCACATAGTATATATTCAATTAATAGTAGTTGAATAAATTCATGAATGAATAAATAAATTACCCTTCTATTTTATGGGTATGGAGGCTGAAGAATTTTTCCTTTGACTTTTTTGTTCCCTATACAGAAATCTGATGTTCCTACCGTACCCACCACAGTGTCAGTAACTTGTGATTCTTCTTTTTCCCTTGGAATTTATTAACTTGACTAAAATATGGCTTACTGGTTTTCATTCATAGGTTTCCTCTTGGCTTATTTCCAATTGTTTATCTTGAAATTATTCTTTCTTGAGTGACTCCAGCTTTTGCTGGAACATCCTGTACAGAAGGCTGGAGGGGAGCAATTTGGTGTAT
Source organism: Spilogale gracilis (assembly GCA_004023965.1). Classification (NCBI taxonomy): domain Eukaryota; kingdom Metazoa; phylum Chordata; class Mammalia; order Carnivora; family Mephitidae; genus Spilogale; species Spilogale gracilis. Next base: position 15,709 of record PITA01029118.1, on the reverse strand, counting down.
TTATCAGCCTCTACATGACCCTGTTGTCCCAAACATCCTCAGGCCAAATCTAATTTATCTTTTGCCTCAAGGGCACATATTACCCAAGTTCCCATATGCCCTAGCTTGGCATGGCTCAAATCAAAGTCCTTTAGCTTACAAAATCTCTGTTCAACGTACTTCCTCCCCAGACTTTCTTCTAAGAGAACAGGCTGCATCTGAAATGGTAGAAATAGCTGTAGGTATGCTCCTCTTCAAGCCTCTTCCCCCACCCCCCCACCTCCGACTACTGAGAGCTGTTGAGTAATTTTTCCATAGGACTGTTTTCCACCTCTTCCTTACCCCTTGCCTGACCCTAGATCTCATAACACTGATAAATGGATCATTAGACATGCTTTTGGGGGACATCTTTATGCTGCTAGAAGTCTGCAGTTAAACATTTTCTCTTATTGTGCTCTTTCTTTGGTGCTATATTCATGAAATTGGGCAAAGCAGCTTTGAATTTTTTTATCTGTAGCATTTTTCTCCATGGAGCTTGGTGCCCCACCCCCGCCTGCATTGCCTTTGTCCTTTTATATCTATCTAGTAGCTAATTAATATAAACTCTAAGTAAGTTAAAATACAGATTCCCAGGGCTCACACTTGGAGATGCAGGTTGCAGGTCTGAGGCTACATCTGTAAATGCACATTTTAAAAGCTCCCTAAGTGATTCTGATGTATGGCTTTTTGCAACACCATGCTGCTGAGTGTTCTTCATAGATGATGAGCAAAAGGAATGGATCTGTTCCTGCTATGTTAGCTAGAAAGTGAATTATTACGGAGGTACAGACTTGGCTGTACTTATCTCAATTATCGTCATTGCTTGTGAGACAATAATTAAAACATACCATCAAAGCTTTCATGGATTTCCTGAGGCCTAGGTTTCTGTATAAAGAGCAAACCTGGAAGCTAAAGAGTTAAGTCAGTTTCCACCTAACCATAAATGAGGTAGAGGGAGAGAAAGCAGATTCTGCCCCTGGAGACTTAAAAGGACTTAAATGTTAGCACTAACATATTGAACCTAATTCTCAGCTTCAGAGGTAGTCAGGGCAATCACCCAAGAGATCAATGCTTGTTCTCCCCTGGGGACAGACGCAGTTCTGCCTTTCCTATTTCATACCCCAAACCTCATTTCTGACCAACTGCCCAAGACGGAGAATAGTTGTTGTTTTTCTTTTTCTTCTTCTTTTTCTGTGAAAAATTCATTTAGGACATAACATCATAATTTTCCACCCCCACTCGTTTTTCTTCTTTTTGCGAAAATCAATAACCTATAGGACTGGATTTTATGAAGGCTAAAGCAGTTAGGAGAAAATAAAGGAATGAATCTTTTGGCTCATCATATTTCACATACCCACCTGCTTACTGCCTTTGTGCCAGCCAGAAAAGACTAGGGAACACCTAGGTATGGATGCCACGTGTCCAGGCAATGTGGGCAGCTGGATGGAAAAGAAGGACACCCATCAGACAGAGGTAGAGAAGGAGACAGACAGACAGACAGAAAGAGAGACAGACAGAGAGACACACACACACAGAGGAAGAGAGAAAAATAAGCATGAGAGAGAAAGAGAGAGGGGGAGAAAGAGAGGGAGAGAGAAGGGAAAGAGGAGGGAGAGAAGGAGCTGCATAAACTTGGGGGCCTGAATGCTGGTTACAGTGCTTGTTTCATGAGTAGAAGTCAACTATTAAATACATGTTGACTGCTAACTGGCTTAATAAATGAATTAATAAATGAATACAGGTGTGGATATTTAGGAGCAAATTACAGCATTCAAGTTGGGATGATATTAGAAACATACCAGAACTCTCTCTCATGTTAATGGTATCAGGAAAAATCCTACCTTTCTGCTTCAGTGGGGTGTGTTAGATTAGGGAATAATAATTATAAGCAGTTTCATTTGACAAATAGTATCATGCTCTAGCCATGTGATGAAGGTCAGCTCTAGGATAAGGACAGTGTTCATGGGGGAGGTGTGGGCAGTAAGAGGGAATATGTCAGAAGAAGGAGGAGGAGGAGGAGGAGGTCAAGGAGGAAGAGGAAGAGGAGGAGGAGGAGGAGGAAGAAGAGGAAGAGGAAGAGGAAGAGGAAGAAGAAGAAGAAGAAGAAGAAGAAGAAGAAGAAGAAGAAGAAGAAGAAGAAATGAAAGAATTTAGAAAAAATATTACACTGTGGGGTGAAAGACAAAGAATAATCTTAGCGGAAGACACTGTCTTGCAATTCAAGAAATCATCTTCTCTAGGATAAATTGTCCATATGGTTAATTACTGCTTTGGATTTTCAATGTAACGTGTGCATGTTTTTTGTGTAGAGTTTGCATTGCAGGATTTATGGCTATTTATTTGTTCTTATCTTCCTTTACACTGGATTGTTAGCTTCTTTGGAAAGACATTTACTACCATGTAAGTAGGAACCAGAGTGCTAGTACCAGGTCTGGGTTCCAGGAACCTGGGAAAGTTGTCAATGATTAGGGACAAGATTTGCCTGTTGTCAGTGTTTTAAAAGGGAAAATCCAAAACATAAATTCCAAGGGTAAGCCAGGATTTAGAACTAAGAATTATGATCCAACAGAAGAACTACCTTTAGAATCATCACAAAGGTGTGAGGCCACAGGACAGAAATCAGAGGAGACACAATGAATACATGATAAAAGAGCTATACCAGTAATGAGGATAATAATAATGATGGTGATGATACAATTTGAGTATTTCCTATGCATCCATACCATGATAAAGGCTTTAATTTGTTAATCTTTACCTAGGAAGAACTATATTCAAAATTAGAAGGCCTAAATAATAATTTTTATTTTACCATTGTTTATCTCCTTTCTCTCTGTGAACCCATTAAAGTTACAATAAACACATTTTTAAAAATGTATTATTTGAGGAAGACAAAATTAATAAAAGAGAATGCAACCAGAGGTAAAACTTTCTGCATTTTTGCAGAGGTTGGAGAAATGAATAGTGACTTAGCTGAACAGAAGTTATAATCTGGGGCACTGGGTGGTTCGGTAGGTCAAGCATCTGCCTTTGGCTTAGGTCTAATCTCAGGGTCTTGGGATAAAGTTTGCCTTGGGCTCCCTGCTCAGAGGGGTGTCTGCCTCTCCCTCTTCCTCTGTACTCTCCCTTTATCTCTCTCACTCTCAAATAAATAAACAAAATCTTAAAAAAGTAAGTTATAATCTAAGTGGCTACCTAACTCCAGAAATCTCTGCCCTTCCCTTATAGGGACAGAATAGTCTATAAATGGCGGTAAAACCCTGGGTAGGGAAATGACACAGACTTGGTCCAGATAAAAAGAAACACCTTCTGTCCTACCCTTTGCTCTTCTTCCCTTCCCCAAGTCCCTACCAACTATCTGTGCTCTCAGGCTTCTTAGAATCTCCATGACAGCCTCCACTCTAAATCAGTGCCATGTTTATAATTTAACAAGGAGTCCAAGATGCTGGTCTGCAAAAGATCTGATTAATTAGGTTTATGAAAATTATTATTCATAGGAGACACTGCCTTCTGATATTACTCCTCACATACCTGTGATTTTGCACATTTTGACATGATCTTCAGTTCTAAAGAATGAGGCAGAATCTTCAAATCCAGTGACTAGTGTACAGCAGGAAGAAAAGCACTGATCATGTTGGTATATGATTAAGGTAACAATAATAGCAATCATATGAAGGTACAGTCTGAAAGTGAGTAAACTTGGAGAGAAGCCGCTAATGCTTCATCTCTGTGATCTCAGTTCTAGGCTCCCAAATGCAGAATGTTTTGAACGGTGAAGCATTCCATCATGATTCTCCCATCTCTCTCATTCCAGTAATGGTGCTAGCTTTTGGCAAAGAAAACCAGTCCTCAGATTTTGAGATTAGTCACAATAGTTTTAACAAGGGTAAAACAGAAAGGGGTATCACGTGTCTTCCTCCCCTACCAAATTTTGTTAATATATGACACTTTTCCTATATTTGTCACTAACATACAAATGACCTAAAAGAGACTATTGGCAATATCAAAATATTATACCCCTCCTACTAACCCTAAAAAGTAGTATTGAGGAGGATAAAGTCTTCACAGAAGAGAAAGAGTTAGATCCATCTTGCCTCCCCTGACAATGCCCCTCTCATCTGCCTCCCCCCCATCATTGTTCAGTGGTAACAGTCCAAGTTTGACAGCCTAATGTAAGCAAGGACATGAATTGGGAAGTTACTGAAAATGCAAAACCCTTGGGCAAATGTCTCTGAGTCAAGCTACTTTAGTTGCCTTCATTAGACAAAGTTTTAAAAGCCAAAATTTAAAAAAATAAAAGTAGTACCTAAATCATACATGTTCACATCTGGCGGGGAGCCTCATTCATCACCTGGTTTCACCTTCCCCCATCATTCCTGATAGGTCATCATCCCACCTAGTCAGATAACTTTCCAGTGAGGAGAGAACTGAACTCAATAAGTGGATACAGTGGAGATGGCTTTAAACTACACAGCCTTTCATTTCTCTCCTCTTACTAAATAAAGTAACCATTCATTCACTGAGAAGAGCTGAGTAAGAGCCTCCTGCATGCTCTGGGTTTTTCTTGGCATTATGAGAGAAGGAGCTACACATTGATCCACTCTTAAATCTAGTTTTAGCTAATTGTTGATTCAACGGCACCAGCATTTGGCAACTCTTCCTAAATCTACATCTACTGTTCTGCATCAAGTTCTTGATGTTCTTCAGCTATGTAGAGCCTTCTCTCCAAAGACACCTCAGAGCCTGGAGTATTATCACAGCCGTGAGACTAAAGCAATTCCAGGTACAATTCTTGTCAACACAGACTCATTAAAAAAGTACAAAAGACTGGAGTAGGCAGAATGAGTTAGTACGAGCTAATTTACAGATGGTCTCTGCTTTCTAGAGGTTAATTATCTAGGAGAATTCACACATATTAAGTATCAAAAGCAAGGCATATTCAATGTGTAAAAGGACCACACACACACACACACACACATACACACACACATACACACACACACAAGCCATTGTTAAGAATGAGGGAGTCTTCAATGGGGAGATGACATCTGGAAGGCATGACTTCTAACAAGAATCTGAGCTTTTGTGTGAACTTGAAACACCAGCTTCTCTGCTTTTAAAATGGAGACAAATCCACCTTCCTTTTTTATATCACACAGTGATTCCATGAACAGGATAGAAAGGTGGATTGAGAAAGTGACAATCCACAAAATTCAAAGGAAGTTCAGATGTCAATGAAATAGGCAGTCTTTACATAGCACAAAATACATACAGGAATCAGTAACCAAATACAGTAGAGACTGACAATATAAATCATTTGGAGGATTATCTTAGAAATTCTTGGATCTGGGGCGCCTGGGTGGCTCAGTTGGTTAAGCGACTGCCTTCGGCTCAGGGCATGATCCCGGAGACCCGGGATTGAGTCCCACATCGGGCTCCCTGCTCGGTGGGAAGCCTGCTTCTCCCTCTCTCACTCCCCCTGCTTGTGTTCCCTCTCTGGCTGTGTTTCTCTCTGTCAAATAAATAAAATCTTTAAAAAAAAAAAAAAGAAATTCTTGGATCTTTACCCATTCAAAAAGAATAAGTAGAAATATTTGATTATAGAACCTTGGAATACACCATGTGCCTTCCTTGTCTCTCCCCAGAGATGGTCTCATCAGGGCCAGAATATTGATAGTTATGACCTGTGGCAACAATTCTGTACCCATAACCCTCAGTAATTTGGGGATGCATCTCAGAGCCTCTGAGATTAATGTACCCACCGAAGCAAAGGAAATGTACTCTGGTGACTAAATAACCCAGTTTTCCTAGAATGACCCTGCCTACGAGTATTCTTTTTCATTCTCAAAAATATCTCTGTTTAGATGTTTAATTATACAGGAACTCGAACTATTCCCTGCTTTCTATAGGGCATACAGAGGTGGGCCACAGACACTCATTTTCCTACAGCAGACTTCCAAGCAAAGCCATGAGGATAGCTTGAGGTACATTTGTGGAGAACATAAAAACTACTTAGGAACTGTACCATAGGCAAAAATTCCTCCATGCTTTGCAAATCAACTGTTGTCAGTTCAATCTGGTCTCATTCTAGCTCAATACTTGACCTTGCCTATATTTTTGTTATTGTTGCTTATTTGCTTGGTCAAATTATCAGCTGTCTCGAGGTTAAATTAGAAGTTTCTGGAAGGCAAGAGCCCATGTAGCATAATGAAGATGATGCTAATGATTAGGAGCAGGTATATGTACCTCATTTATACTTTATAAGGAATCTATGACAATTGTTTTAACTGACAGAAAATTCTGTGAGTAATCCTAATTTTATAAGCATGGAAACTGAATCCCATGCCCCGACTATTAACTGGTATTGAATTAATGGTGCCAGGACTTAACCAGGTCCTCTGAAGACAAATTCTAATCTTGGTCACCAGAATGTACCTCGGTTTCTTTTTGGTAATGACTGTGATTACAACAACCAACTGCATGGGAGATGCAGAATGGGACTAAGAGACCTGTTAGGCACTTTGGAGGCTTTTAAAATGACCTCATATCTTTTTCCCTTGCCAACCTCTAATTCTTACCCTAGGTTCTTACACTGACAGTCACTTGATCTAGCTCTAGGTTCTTGTCCTGCTGGTCACTTGGTCTAGCCTGGAAGGGTCTTCCTTCACCACCTTATACCTTCCACATGTTATTCTGATCCTCACCTTCACTAGGAAGCTCTCCTTGGTTCCTTAGGTCCATGGGAATGTCTTCCTTTTCTGAGCTCTTACATCAGTGATTTATAGAAACTTTCATCTGGAATCTCAGTTGTTGACTACTTTTATATGACTGATTCTTATTTCCCTAGTGGGGAATCCTATGGACAGAGATTGTACTTGTTCATTGCTGTAACCCCAGCCCCTCTTCAGAGACATGGCAAGCAGTGTAGACACAGACACAAAAATGTACAACACAAGGGTGACTGAATCCTCTTGGGAAGCCTTGGAAGTATTGCCTCTTACTGTGACACAGATTCCAGACTGAAATCAGACTCCCTCATGGGTGGTGAAGGGAATAAATCAGGTTCAGGGACCCACCAGTAGAGGCACGCACCCTTTGACCTCCCTGTTCCCCTACATATCTGGGGTCCAAAGGACTTTTTCCCAAGGAGATGAAGAATTGAGAGAGATGAGCCTGAACAGATCTCTGCATGGAAACTTCTTTCCCTGAGGCTGGAATGTGTTAATAACTGTGACAATATCTGACCTCTGATGTGTTCAAATCTATAACCATCAAATGGATTAAGCCACATTCGTGGCTGTAGTGTCCGTCCTTGTGGTGTTTTACTCTCAGTCATGACAGACTACCATTTAAAACCTGTTAATTTAACTTACATTTCAAAATGTTGGTGAAATCTCAGAGGGAGAGACAGGGGCAGGCACACAATTATAAAAATCTGTTATACCATTAGATGATAGATAGATAGATAGATAACCTTTTCACTGGCAATTTATTCTATTTTGAATATCTTTCCTCAAAAATGTCCAGGAACTATACCCCTCACTTCCTTCAAGTCTTTGCTCAAATGTTACCCTCCCAAAGAGACCCACCCAAACCATTAGAATTAAAATTATTATTGCCTCAACTCGCTAGCTCTCCCTGAACTCTTTACTTTCTCTTTACCCTGCCCCTTTTCCTAACATCTTATAATAAAATGTATTTATTTATTCCATGTATTATTTAGTGTGTGTCCCCTCACTATGTAAACTCTATGTAGTTGGAAATTTTTGATAGCTTTTGTTCACTGATACATCGCAAGCCCATATGATAATGCCAGGCACTTAGAAGATACACTCAAGAAATTGTTTGCATGGAATAAAATGGGATGGAATAGAATAGGAAAAAATGAATGGACATCATATCCTTACCAAACCCTGGGTATTTCAAGAATGGCTTACTTAAAGAGGATGCAACCAGAGAAGGTGTTAAAAGACTTCTAAGGTCTTAGAACTATTTGGGAATATGCAAATGAGCACAGGCACATGGTTTCAAGACTGGATGTCAGAATCCTCTCTGTAGTATGGGACCCCCATTGGGACTTTGTCGACACAAGCTTTGAACCAAGCTGGAAGCACACTAGTACTATCACCTTCTAAAGACCCCTACCCACCTCTTAGGAACAGAACATGCATGCCATCTTCCCAGCATTGCACTTAGCACTTTAGTAAGGAAAAACAAGGAGCAAACATTGACTTCGACATTAAAATATTTATGGTTAGGACCCAGGAGACAAAAAAGGAATAATGAGAATAATAAGAAACAAAGAAATGATAAAACTAATGTGCAGAATCCAAACATTCACTAAAACTCCATTACAATTCAAGCTCCATTCTGGGTATTGGAGATATGATGATGATTACATAAGGTTTAAGCCAGGATGTAGGGAGGGGTGTAAAATGCATCATTATAATGTGATGCAACAGGCACTTTAAGATTTGTATATAGAGGGGCGCCTGGGTGACTCAGTTGGTTAAGTGACTGCCTTCGGCTCAAGTCATGATCCCGGAAACCCTGGATCGAGCCCCACATCGAGCTCCCTGCTCCGTGGGAAGCCTGCTTCTCCCTCTCACTCCCCCTGCTTGTGTTCCCTCTCTTGCTGTGTTTCTCTCTGTCAAATAAATAAATAAAATCTTAAAAAAAAAAAGATTTGTATATAGAACATGCTATGGGAACACGAAGACAATGGTGAATAATTTCCCCATAAATGAAGGGAAAGCCAAAAATGACAAGGTCATATTCTTTTGGCCTTGAAGGATAAATTGGAGTTTGCCAGAAGAGGAGGTTGTGCATTTCAGGAAGAAAAAAGTAAGTAGAAACAAATGCAGATATCAGGATTCCTTGGCATTTTGGAAAGCAAGACCCCATAGTTCTCAGAGGACCTTTCTTTATTCATTATGCTAGGGTATGGCCAGTCCTCTCAAGTGCTCTCCCAGGGCACTGGACTAAACCTGCTTAAAAGAATGAAAGCAATCGGGGTCTAGCCAGCTCACCAATCAAGGCCTATTTCCTTATTTTTAACAGAAGGGCTGATATTTTTGAAGACCAGCTCCTATAGTCCAAAATCTCATGGGACTCTGCTCTGATTTTGTCAGCAATACCTTCCCACTATGAAGGTGATGATCAGACCTTGTGGTCAAGAGTCACATGCTGCTCTTGACCTTGGTGTGCCTAGCACACGTTTGGGCTGGGAGTGGTCATTTAGAAAACAGTACTAAGGGAAGACAGGGCAGGAAGGCATTCAGAGAGTGAGAGAGACTGCTCAAAGCCTTCCACAGCTGACTCCTAGTTCATGATCTTGGACAACTACTTAATAGCTCTAGTACTCCATTTATGAAATAGGAATAAAAGGATATAGGTCTTAGCATTGTTATAAGGCCCAAATAAAATAGTACTACACAAAATCTCTGAACAGTACCTGATACAAAATAGATACTTGGTAATAGTTAGATGCTGTTATTAAGAGTTGCTATGATACTAATGCTCATGATTCCTCCCCTACAATGCTGGTCTGTCACACCATCCTGACAAATTAGCAGATAGAAGGAGCTGTGTACCAGGACTCCAGTCTCACAGGTACTCAGAACTCTTGAGCCTGCTACACAGCTCCTTCTAGGCTCTGCCCAAGCTAACTGCCTCATTTAAGGCAAATAACTTTTTCCTCTGAGTCTCAATTTCTTAAAAGGGTCAGATGTAACCATAGGGATAAAATAACTGCACACACATTGTTCTTAAACCTTTTGGGTTTCTAATTCCTCCTTTTTCCTGAGGTAGATATCACCAGAGTAGTGATAAAAGTCTCTCAGGAGACGGTACTCCTTCACCACTGGTTAAGAAGTAAGCACAGAGAAAAAAAATCTGGATTCTGAGAGGAAAACCTGACCCTGTGCCCAGCAGAAAATGTGTGGAGGCTGCACTACCAGCCCTGACTGGTGCGGTTCAACCCCACCTTGAGCCAACAGGTGCAGGTGAGAGCATCCACTGTTTTCCTGGCATGGTGCTAAATGGAGGGAAAGGTTTCCTCCCTGCAGCAAGCACAGTGTGATGGGGACAAGGCAGTTAAAGTTTCTGTTTTCCCCTCCATTGTGGCACTTAGCTTCTTGAGCTATAATTGCTCAAGGATTAGGATTGCTCAAGGATTATAATTGCTCACAGAATAAGGATTTCCTTATCTGTGTTTCCTGTCAGAGCATGAGCCCACTAAGGGCACTGATTTGTTATTACTTGTATCTATATTCATAGCATCTTACAAGGTGCCTGAAACAACAAGTAAGTGTTGAATGAATAGGCAATCAATAAATAATAGTAATATCAATAAGAACAAAAAATAACTAATGCTTTTGCCATGTTTTACTCTGTGCAAGCAGTGTGTAAATTCCCATATATATATTATTCCAAGTAATCCTCCAAGCAGGACCACAAGGGAGATATTCCTATCCTTATTTCATGGACAAGAAAACAAAGTTCAGAAAGGATGAGAAACAAACAAGTTCACACAACCAGCAATCAGAAGAACCAAGATTCACATAGATATCTACCTGAATCCAAAACAATGGTACAATCAGGGGAGAGATATGCAGAATGTGAATAGACTTCTCAGAGACCCCAAATCCAGAGCTAACTTCAAACTGAACTAAACTTGGATTCCATAATTTTCTTTTTCTCCGTATAATTTTTTAAATATTTTATTTATTTATTTGACAGAGAGAGAGATCACATGGAGGCAGAGAGGCTGGCAGAGAGAGAGTACAGAGGAAACAGGCTCCCTGCCGAGCCCGATGCGGGCCTTGATCCCAGGACCCAGAGATCATGACCTGAGCTGAAGGCAGAGGCTTTAACCCACTGAGCACCCAGGCGCCCTCTCTGCATATTTATTAAGTAAAAGATCTCCTTAACATTTTGACTTCCTAGTATTCTCAGCACTAAATATTTAACTTGGTTGGGTTGGCAATTCCACGAAACAACAGTGCTAGTAAAACCACTACTGACAACCATCTCCGGGAATCCAGAGGATGTATGCTGATAGAGAAGGGGCAGAGGGGCTTGCAGCTCTCAGAAGTCAGCAGAAGTGCTTCACTTTTTCAAAATGATTGTTCTTCAAAAAATTCAGTATAAGTGAATCGCATTTTACCATCATATTGCAAATCAGAGTTTAACTGAAGTTGTATGAAGTTGTTCAGCCGAGCCTACTCTGGTGGGAAGCTTGACTTTTAGCCTAAAGCCAAAGGTCTTGGCCTATTAACAGGACTCTTAGCTGAACATCATGCAAAAACGGGGCTCTTCAAAGTGCTGATTTGTTTCTTAGGTGCCTGATAATTGCAGATGTTGGAAATTTTGGAATATAATAAAACTTTACTAACATTATGGATGAATATAATCTGGTGACAATTAATTTAATTAATTCCAAGTGAGGCGGGAGGAAGAAACAGAGCAATAGGATTCATTTAAAAGCCCTTTTCAGAAAAGAACTGATTCAGGAGGATTTATTTGCATAGTCACATTATAATCTGAAAAGACAATAAAAGAAACAGAATTGTTATTTCTTGGAGCCATTGTTTCCATTATTGCTTTTATGTATATTGAATGTGGGTTAAAGGAATGAGAACCCAGGAGAATTAAGATCCAGAGGGTCTCAGAGAGTAGGAGCAGAGATACAGCAGGAGTTATCTGGGAACAAAAGGAATCAGAAAGGACTCTATGGATAGTCTCCCCAGTCTCCGACCCCAGTAACTTTAGCTATTGAGCATAGGTAAAAAGAAGCTTTGCCTCGTGGACCACATTCAGGCCACAGAGTATTGGGTTTCCTCAGGTTTATGAAGATTAGTTGGAGAAAACCTGGATATTTAAGAGATGGGGTGTCTAAGGAACCTAGGAGCAAAACAGGTGAAGGATCAACAACCCTAGGAGTATTGTTTGAGATAGCTACAAAGTGGAAAAGCTGCACATAGACAAAGGGCTTACAGGTCACGAGGGATAAATTCAGACTAAAGGAAATAGAAACCAAAGCCTCAAAGAGAGGAATATGAGCACACCGCTGTCCCATATGGCACGATTTTGGACTGGAGCTCCAGGTTCAAATCCACAGGTCACTATTATTTTCTCAGGGCTTGGCATGGGATAAGCATTGAGAATAAATAAGTGAACTACACATATGTGGTCTTGTGTCTTGTGAAGTTTATATTTCAGTAGAGAAGAGAGAAGATGGAGAAGATGCAAAACTAGCACAGAGATAATGGCAGGTTAGGATAAATGACCCACAGCATGTTACTTATGTCCCTTTCCTGGATATTCAGAAACATGAAAATAATAATGCCCACCTTGCCTAGATCACAGAATAAGGTGAGAATGAAAATGAAAAAGTTCCTGAGATACATTAGTAATTCCATTCAAGTAAAATGTTATTTCATTGTTTTAAATTGCTTTGAACAAGATATTAAAGAAATATGGTAATTAACATAATAGAAAAGATTAATGTGGATATTGACTCAAAATGAGGAAGGATGCCTATAAGTGTTAAAAGAGAGAGAAAGAGAGAGAGAGAGAAACTGGAATCAAGTGGAGAAATTTGGCATCTAAAAAGGGTGGGAAATGACTCAGCGAAAACCAGTGGCCAAATCTATAAAGCAGCATATGCTCCTTTCCACGAGAGAACTGTCACTTCTGTAACCTAAGTTTCTCTGTACCAGTTGTAGATGACTGAAGAAGACAGTTTATAAACTGGGCAGACACCCAAGGTTGAGGACTAGTTTCTCAGGAACCCATCACAGATGGGTTTTCATCAATCTGAGATATCAGAGTACAGCAGAGAGCAGAGAGATGAAGAGAAAACAGGCAAGCCAGAAAAGAACTTCATGAATGTCAAAGGAAGAATGTAAGGTTAAAAGAAGGGCAAGAGAGAGGGAGAGAGAAGAGACTTGGAGAGAGAGAGAGAGAGAGAGAGAGAGAGAGAGAGAGAGAGGACAGAGACTGAGAACAAGAAAGTAAGGGAAAGGGAGACAGAGAAAGAAATAATCACTGCAAAGGTATTTAGAAGAAGAGAATAAGAAAATGATGGAGACTCAGGAGAGTATTAAGTTTGGCTTTCCACAGAAAACACTTGCAGGATTACAAGCTACACCACTGTAAACCACCCAGAATTACCCTTGGTCTAGAGTAGGTACTGATTCCATGTCAGTGTCATTGTATTTTCCCTTGCCTTGACTACCATGAATGCCTTACCATCTGGTATCACCTCTCCTGTCTTGCAGTGTTTCGCAATGTCTTCACTACTGCTATGCAGATGCTTGGTGATTAGGAAGAGTTTTGTTTGCTTGTTTGTTTTGTTTTGCATTCCCATAGCCAAGCTTCCCTGTCAGGTAGCAGAAGTCTAAAAGTCTGTCATATCTTGGTAAAGAAGGACAATAATTCCAAAGCACATCAAAAGAGAGCAGGTAGGAATATAATGTTTTAATATACAGAAGGAAGTAGAAGCTGAGGTGTTATTAGGGATTTTAGTAAAAGAAGTGGAAATAAATTCTGTTAAAATGAGGTGATGGTGGTTATAGGAATGGACACTTAGGTAGAACTAGATCAAAGTATATCAAGTTGTTCTCTTTAACTATGCATTTTTCAGACCTTATTGTATGCAATTGATACTTCAATTAAAAACATGCACTACAAGGAATGTAGTAGAAGGTCAAATGCACTTTCTGAATTCCACAGAACACATTGGGTCACTGCCACTAGCGGTCAGAGCTGGACACATCTCAGCGTCCTGGTTGTTTCATAGACACTACAGCTTACATTAGCAGTGAAGGGGATCTTCTAGAAGGAGTAAGTTAGGACATGCTAGAGAGCACGGGACCAATGGTTGTGCACTCAGGACACCAAAGATTCTAAGGAAAGGAGAGTAAAACCACCATTCTTTGAGGGCCTACCACAAGCTCTATACACGTTATCTCATTTAATCCTCAATCTATTTAACAGATAAACTAATTGAGAGGATCCTGGAGGGACTAAAATTCCCAAGGGAGCGAAGTACCATGAGAAAGAGAAGGCAGTGGTTAAATCCTAAAACATTTCTCATCCTAAACCAGAATGTGTTCTTTTACTTTCTATTTTTCTAATCAGGATATTTTCCAGGGATTCTCATGGTGGTCAGACACAGCTTCTCAGGGAAAGAGGTTTGACCTAGACCATTTCTCCCAGTATTATGGAGAAAAGCAAACCATTTCCCCTAGGTTAGAATTCCTCTGTGATAGCCATTCCCCAGATCAACTGCCTCCATTACTGACCAGACAAAAAATACCATTACTCTCAGAAAACACAGAGTGGAACCTTGGGAGTACGAGCTGCAGTTTCTACTCGGTCCCCATGCATAACTTCCATTAGCCGTAATGTCTGTGATGTGTGTGAGCTGAGGGAATACTTCATTTTATTAAGAGGAAGTGATATATATATAGTTACTTATGGAGTCAAATCAAATAGCAGAATTGCTATTTGTCTATGGGAACTCTTTCTTATTAGTGTCATATAAATGCAAGTAGATACTTAAAGAGATTGATAACACTTGGGCCAGGTATAGCCATACCATTAGAATGACTAAAAGCCAATTTTAAAAACAGATAGGTACGATTTTTTTCGACATTTTGTGATAACAATATTCCAATTCTAGAATCACAGCCTCACCTCTTAATAAACATAGTAGAATGTAATATTTCTAGATCTTAAGCAGATCTGGAAAGCAAAGAGCAAAATGTGGTGAGGTAAGCATGTTTTCTCTCACCTTTACCTCTTCCACTAAGCAAAATAAGTTAATGAGTCAACTCCTTTCCAACCTGCATGTTATGCTTAAATCAAATGAGAAGCTCCTCTTAGCGCAGAACCCACAGCTCAAGTGAAAGTTGTCAGATTTGATAAAGTAGATTTGTTCTTGAAGGAAACATTCCCTTTCTATTTTCTGGGGTACATCTGTTTGCCAGAGTGTATTTCCCAGCTAATACCAGTTTGTCGATAGTATTTGCAATGAACTTTAATTGTGTGCTTTACCTGACAGTCTTAATTGTAATCTGACTTCCTTCAGGTAGCAATCAGCAGAGTGAGGTAATCATATCTCCCTGAAGCCCATAAACACAACCACCTGCGCCTCTCCTGTTTCGCTTTCCTCTTTTTTAGCTCCAGTATCACAGGGAGAGGGGATACAGATCCTGAAAAGGTGCAGTGCCCTCAAAATAGCTGCTGTTTTCCTATCATCACCGTGGTGTATAATTAAACACAGATGGAGTAACTGAAGACAAAAATAATCCTATGATTTTAAATTGTAATAATAAAGCTGAGGTACAAGCAGCCACAGGCTTTTTTAGTAGGGAAGAAATTGGTTCTGCTTAAGGCTTATGCCTGCCTTTGTAGATTTCCCTGAATGCTCATTTTGGTATGTGGCTTTCCATATAAAAATCAGGGGCTTTTCCTTTATACACCCCATCTAGAACCTCCATACTCTTCCCTATTCTCTGTTCCCACTGCTCACATCCCTGATCCTCATTACTTCCCTCAGGGATTTCCAAGGAGGGCTCTAGGTATTCTCTGTGTGTCCAATTTCTCTCTGTCCAAACCACAACACTTGTGGCACTCGAATAACCTTCTTTTCCCCCACCCCCTGCTCTTTTTTTTTTTTTTTTTT
>PITA01029117.1:5948-18453 GCA_004023965.1 Spilogale gracilis | reverse complement strand
AACAGGAGGCAAGAAAAAAAATGTTTCACAGTTTAGAGAAATTAGAAAGTGTCCTTAAGACACATTATTTTAAATAAATATTTTATTGAACTATAATATGCATGCCAAAAAGAACACTCACCATAAGTGTACAGCTTCATGAAATATCACCAAGTGGATACTTTGTAATTACATTCAGGTCAGGAACTAAATCACTGGCAGCTGCTCAGAAGCTCTCCTCATACCTTGTTCAATCATTATCTGGGCTTTCATTCTCAAAGTTAAACACCATCCTCATTTCTGACACCAAAAATTAGTTTTACCTGCTTGTAAACTTCATATAAATGAAATTACATGATACATATTATTTGGTTTCTTTCACTCAACATTATTTTTGAAATAGACCACGATTATTTATTCAGTTTGGATGTTGAAGGATTTATGTTCTGGCTATTATGAGTATGTTGCAACTTACATCTTTGAAAAGTTTTCTAATGAACATATGTATGTAGTGTTGGATATATGGCTGATAAACTTGGGGAATAAAGCAGGAGAAAATAACTTGGGAAAGAAGAATGAAATACAAACAGTCTTAGCACGAGAATGTTGAGATAAATTAGCACAGATATTGATGAACATGGCTCATGTTTGCCAAGGATTTAAAGTTTTTTTAAAAAAAATTCAGCTCTAGTCCTAGTGATCCAACAACTGTCCCCATGAGTAAGAGTCTTTTAAGTAGGGGCACCTGGATGGCTCAGTTGGTTAAGCATCTCCCTTCAGCTGGGGTCATCATCCCAGGGTCCAGGGATCAAGCCTTACATCAGGTTCCTCACTCAGCACAGAGACTGCTTCTCTCTCTCCCTCTGCTGCATCCCCTGCTTGTGTGCTGGCTCAAGGGGAAAAAAAAAGTCTTCGAAGAACATGGAATTTCAGGAGAGGAAGTCTCTGCCTAGTGGGCATAGTGACTCTCTTTAAAAAGAGGTAGAAGAATTAAAGTCACATGGGAGTATTTCCTGTGGCCAGATACCTGTTTTCATTTGGAGAGTCCTCTACAGACTTGGTGATCTCAACCCGGCTAAGAAAATTCTAACCTCTCAGAAGACTCTACTTAAATGTTATGAGAATTGTCTTTTCCCTTAAGCAAGAATCTAATGACACTTTCTCGTATCTGCTTGGTTTTCACCCCATATACTATAGGGTTCATTGTGGGAGGCATGAGCAGGTACAGATTAGCCATAATAATGTGTATGTGTGGAGGAATAGTGTGTCCCCCAAACCGGTGAGTAAAGAAGGTGAAGAAGGCTGGAACATAGGTGATGACAATGGCACAGATGTGGGCAGTGCACGTGCTAAAGGCCTTCTGCTGGGCATCTGCTGATGAGAGACTCACAACTGCCCGAAGGATCATGGTGTAGGAGACTGTGATGCACAAGATATCAAAGCCCCCAATCAGGAGGGCAACCATTAACCCATAGATGGCATTGATCCTAACATTGCCACAGGATATCTTGGCCACAGACATGTGGTCACAGTAGGTGTGAGGTATGACATTGCCCCTGCAGTATGGCAGGCGCTTGGTGAGGAAAGTGAAAGGGATAACAAGTATTACACCTCTAAGAAAAGTGAGGAGTCCAGCCTTGGCAATGACTGCATTAGTGAGGATGGTAGCATAGCGCAGGGGGTAGCAGATGGCCACATAGCGGTCCAGGGCCATGAGCATGAGCACCCCAGACTCCATCCCTGTAAAAGTGTGCACAAAGAACATCTGGGCCAGGCAGGCCTTAAAGTCAATCTCCTTGAGGTTGAACCACAATATGCAGAGGGTGTTGGGAAGAGTGCTGGTGCACATGAGCACATCTGTGAAGGAAAGAAGGGCTAGGAAGATGTACATAGGTCTGTGTAAGTCTTCTTCAGAGTAAATGAGGTACATAAGGCCAAAGTTCCCTGTGATGGCAATGCTATACATGGTGCACAGGGGGAAGGAGATCCACAAATGTACTTCTTCCAGTCCAGGGATGCCATTTAAGATGAATGAAGCTGGAGTTAGGCTGGTGCCATTTAGGGATGACATAACACGTGTTGTAAGTTCATGGCACAGCAGTTATAGAATTGCTCTGTGGGCAGGAAAGAAGGAGGAGTAATCAGAGAGTAACTGACCAGCAAGATTTTTTTTCCTTCTAATGGCTAATTTGTCTTTTTTATAGATCAATCACTAGATGAGGTCTTCTATGTTGACCATGGAGATATACACTGTTTGGGTCCATGCCTTAAGCATTGGTCACTGACAAAATAAACTGACTTTTAGTGGATGTGCTGGATCTTAATGTGTCTAAGGTTTTGGGTTTCATGGTTTAGTTATCATAATTTGCAGTCCATTCTCCAGGTTGAAGTTGGTCACAAATTGATCAACTGGGTGGTCAAGGATCGATGAAATATTTGCCATGTGCTAAGGGCTCATCATCATAGAGACACCTATTCCATTCTAAAATTTTAACAGTTTTCAATGGCTCTTGTGGGCTCACTTTTCTAAGGTAATCAGTCTTACTAGTGGACTACCCTGACAACGATTTAAAGGGGTTAATTTTAGTACAAATCCCCCCTTTTGGTATGGAAGAAACTTAGATTCAGAAAACTATGAATCATAGAATGATCCTAAAGATAAAAACACAATATTCTCCTCCTTAATATCACCAAATGGCCACCTATTACTGTTCTTGAGTCACTACCACTGTAAATAGTGGATGCAGAATCACTGAGAATGCAGTAACTTGTGATATATTAATGTTATTCTAAGGCTAAAGTCTCTTCCAACAGACCCTAGAGTCTAGTCCAATGTGAATGGAGATATTCGTCATCTTAAACTAAAACAATTGACATTTCCTTTAGAACAGAGCACTTTATTTTCTGCTTATATCGCAATTTCAGGAAGCCATAGAAATATGCATATCCCAGCCTAAACAAACTCCAAAACTAAGTTTTTCTAGGATAAGGGAGATATTCAGTACATTCTTAAAGCCCATAGAAAAGGACTGGAAAAACATTTATGAATAGTAAGGAGGAGAATATTTATTTTGTGTGCTAGTATATGTGAGGAGATGGAACAAAGTTTCGCGCATATGATGGATGCAAATAGTATGCCGAAGTCTGAAGAAGTGGGCTATGTTGGACTAGAATACGCTAATTTAGAAAAAAAAATGTACCAGTAGTGAAATAAGGGGGATAGTCCACTGGAGGGCTGTTGAAAGGAAAATAGTCTCTTTGAATAAAAAATATCAATGCTGACATTAAGATGTATGAGAGGTGACCTCCCTGACCTGCTGGAAATCTAAGGCAGTATAAACATGGCTCGGCTCTCCTCATACGTCTTTCATAAAATTTTGTATCTCTAGTTTTTCAAAGATTAAGACTGAGTATATGAAATCTAGAAGCTCTTTGAAATGAAAAATAATTCAACTATCATAACTATGAAATGACAAGGAAGCAATTTCCTAAAAGGAAAAGTGGATCAGAAAGAGAAAGCTTTGGAATAAGACTGTCCTCACTCTTCTGTTCTTCTTCCACTGTGTCTTGGAAATGCTCATTTTAGCTTCCACAGCCAATGGAACGGATGACTTTTCTTTAGAATACTCCCCATAAGGATTATATTTCATTAGCTGAAACATAAACATTTTTATCCAAATTGAAAATGGAGCACATAAGCCATTATATAAAGGCAGCTCTATAGCAGGGTGCACTGTATCTTTTCAAAAGTAAGAAGAATAACCCTATCTGGCATCTCTATTATGCCTCCTCTCAGCTCAGCTATCATAATTTACACCCACTCTTTTAATACGAAGAATGCAGCCCCAATTCAGAAATCTGCTCACCCTGAAAGCTACTGGAGTTCTTCGAGTAACTGAAGACATATCCATGGATTAAGTCATATTCATGTCTATGTGATGCTTTTGGTCCTGCAGGAGAATCTAATACCTATATTGAGACCATAGAGGCAGGTGGAGGATGGAACTTTTCCATGCCATGTGTGTGCGTGCATGTGTGTGTGTTGTGTGTGTATGTGTGTGATATATTCTAAACTTAATTGCTACTCTTTCTATTAAAGTCTCAGAGGAGGATTGATTTCCTGTGTGTGTGTTTATTTTAAAAAAAGAGAGACTTAGGAATCAGATATGTCTTGGTCCTAAGGACACTGGCTCAGCTACTGGGAATTGTCTTCAGAATCATTTTGTCCCAAATCACAGTCCAGGACTTTTGAAGCATATTTTTTAAAGGCACAACAGAGCATATGTAGATCTAAAATGCTTTAGACTTTCAGAATTAAATCTTTTTGGGAGACAGACCTGTCTGCTGCCTTTTCTCAAAACTTAAAACAATGTCATGTACAAAACTGGTGCTGAAAAAAGAATTTTGCAGGAAGAATGTAATAATCTTGGTCTAAAAAATTGAGCTTTAGATGTGATCTTATTGTTAGTGTTCTTGATAAATTTACTCATTAATTTTAACATTTTTATGTAAATTTCCTTGGATAATCTAGATATATAGCATCCTTTTGTGAATAAAGAACTTTCTGTTCTCCCTTTCGTGTACTTTTTGGCATTTTTTCCTTGCCTTCTTCACTAGCTACAACACCCCTCTTGTGCAATGTTTAACGGGAGAAGTGATCAGGGACATCTTTGTTTCGTTACTGGTGATTGAGCATAATGAAGCTTACTAGGATAGAGAAACCTGGTCCTAAACAGTCATGTGAAAACATGGATTTATGCTACAATGCAAAAACACAGCAGTGCAACTGATGAACTCTTGAACTCTACATCTGAAAGTAATGGAATACTATATGCTGGCTAATTGATTTTAAAAAAAGCACAGCAGTGCTATTGTAAAGTGAAATAAAAAGTGGTCATTTGTTTGAAATAAATCTTATTTGGCTAACTGTTTTTAGTGACATATAATAATTTATAATAATATGCCTGTGTTTGCTGGTTGATAAAATTTACTTGGACTTTCAATGTATCCTCCCCTCCACCAACACACACACCCTTACCTTGAAACAAACATTTGGGATGTTCAGGAAAGTGTAATTCATTGCTTAGAAGACAATTCTGGAATAACATCAAATAACTCACCAACATGTATGATATTTGCTACAGATTTTTTTAGGTACTTTTTTCCAGCTCTATTGAGATATAATTGACATATAACATTGTGTAAGTTTAAGGTGTACAACGTGATGACTTGACACAGAATATTTGCCACAATACTGTTATTTAACATTCTTCACCTTACGAAGTTAGCGCCCTATTATTAGAATGAGAACATTCGAACTCTACTCTCATAGCAACTTTCAAATATATAATACGATATTGTTAAGTGTAGTCATCATGCTGTACAATAGACTAAAACTTGTTCATTTCATAACTGAAAATTTGTACCCTTTGATCAACATCTTCCAATTTTCCCTACCCTTCTACCCCTGGCATCCACCATTCTACTGTTTCAATGAGTTTGATGTTTTTAGATTCTACACGTAAGTGAGATCATACAGTATGTGGTTCTCTGCCTGATTTACTTCATTCAGCATACTGCCCTCAAGGTCCACCCATCTTGTGATAAATGGCAAGATTTCCCTCTTTCATATGGGTGAATAATATTCTGTCCAAGAATAGATACCGCATTTTCTTTATCTAGTCATCCATCTATAGACACTTGGTTGTTTCCATGTCCTGGGATGTTGTGATAATGCTGCAATGAACATGGAAGTGCAGGTGTTTCTTTGAGATAATGATTTTATCTCTTCAGATATATACCTAGAAGTGAAATTTCTGGATCATATGTTATTTCTATTTGTAATTTTTTGCGATAACTCCCTGCTGTTTTCCACAGTGGCTGCACCAATTTGCATTCTCACCAACAGTGCACCAGAGTTCCCTCTTCTCCCCATCCTAACACTTGTTATCTACTGTTTTTGTTTTTGTTTTATAGCAGACATGTTGAAAGATTTAAGGTGCTCTCCTTGTAGTTTGAATTGCATTTCTTTGATGATTGGTGACATTAAGCATTTTTTTGTGTCTTGTTGGTCATTTGTATGTCTTCTTTTAAAAAATATATATTTTGAGGAAGACAAACCGTAAGAGACTCAATCTCAGGAAACAAACTGAGGGTTGCTGGGGGGTGGGAGGGATAAGGTAGATGGGTTATGGGAAAAATAAAAATTAATAAAAAATATCTATTTAAATCCTCTGCACATTTTTAATAAAATCATTAGGGTTTCATTTCGTTTGTTTTGCTACTGAGTTACATAAATTGCTTATTTATTTTGAATATTAACCCCTTATCAGATATATGGTTTGCAAACATCTTCTTCCAGTCTTCAGGGTGACTTTTCATTTGGCTGATTGTTTCTTCTGTTGTGCAGAATTTTTTAGTTTAATGCAATCTCACTTGATTTTTGCTTTTGTTCTAGTGCCTTTGGTGTCATATCTAAAAAATCACTGCCAGGAATGAGGCCAAGGAGATTTTCTCCCAGGTTTTCTTCTAGAAGTTTTATGATTTCACATCTTCCATTTAAGTCTTTAATTCATTTTGAGTTAATTTTTGTGAGTGGTACAAGATAGGGGCTAGGGTTTTGATCTGTCCCATTGGTCTATTCTGTTTTTTATGTCAATACCATACTGTTTTGAGTACTACATTTTGTGACATAATTTGAAATCAGTATTGGTGGCTTATTCTTTTTAATTTGCTTCTTGCATATCATTGCATGGATTTATTGCAATTCATTTATTCACTCACGTGCATTAATGGACATTTGTCTTTTTCCTGTTTGAGGCTATTATGAGTAAACCCGCTCTAGACATTCATGGACAAGTCTTGTATAGACAAATTTTCAGATTTCTTATGGAAACATCCAGGAGTGGAATTGTTGAATCATATAATAGGTGCATCTTTTAAGATTTGAGGCTAGAATTGAGGCACTCTGGGAAGTTAAAAACAGTTCTAGATTTATACTGTGAGGGATACCAGACAGCTCATATGTTCCATCGGAGAAAAGTTGTTAAAATTTGGGAGTAACTATTGAGGACTTTTCCCTGGCTCAAATATAGTTTAATTACCCCAGGAAACCCCACTTTTTGAGAGTTTTTGTTGTCTCTTTACTTTTACAAAAGACCTACATTAGTACTGTTTCTGCTAAATGAAAGAAATTGAAGATTTTCCCTTGTATAAATAAAAGGCTAAAAACAAAACTAATGGTTGGTGTTTGTTGTGCAATGAGGTGTTATAGACACAGCACACCTGAGCAGCCAGGGCACGCCACCAGGCTCCTTCCCCAGAACCACACTCAGCATCTCAGCATCAAGCCCTCAAGGCTTTGAACTATATCCATGAGCATCTGTGTTTTATCTCCTTTTATTTTGTGCATCCATTAACAAGATGTGCCTTAAAGTATCAGAAAAGCCCAAGAGGGCTGGAAATGTTCACAAAATTTTCTATGTAAATTAATGGTAATTGCTTCTGCTTTATGCCATTTCACAGGAACACTCTATTTTCAAATAACAGGGGAAATCTGTATAGATCTAGTATCAACAAAGCTAAATTTACCTCCTGTCCCACCAGAGACCTATGGGACATCTATTTGTTAAGTATCAAAAAGTTTTCTTTGGCTTGGAAAATCCCCACAGAAGTCACTGAGAGTTGATATAGAGAGTTCCTAACCAATGCTGTACAATTTCCTGAGCAATACCAGTCATAAATGGAGATTTTAAAACATCAGGCATCAGGGTGAGTTTGGGCTATTCAGAGAAGAAAATATATAAGATGCACAGAAAATCTGCAAATAAATAGCAGGAATTTGAGTCAGAGGGTAGCTGAATGTGAAAGACTAAATTATTTCACTTTTTTGACTTCTGAAAGGATTCACAAACTACTTGGAAGAGGGAGAAGAAGTGAAGGGGAAATTAAGTATAGTTAATAGCACCATAGTGCCTATGTGCTAAGGACCAAAGAGATAATGTTACAGGCAAGCAAATGTCTGCACAATAACAGAAAAATTCTTCTCTCTGTAGATGGAAGAATCTTCCTTAGGACGTCTTAAGATGCACCATACTTCACCATGTTTCCATTTTTATAGCCAGTCTCTACCTTTTTCTACCTCCCACCTTGAATCCAATTGTTTATGGAGTGGAGACCAAGCAGATCCATGAAGGTGTGATCAAATTGTTTTTAGAAAGAAAGATATTTTGAGTGTGAGCTAAATTTATGGTATATGATTCTGCATGTAGCACAAAGGTAGGGAAAGAAGTTACAGAGAAAAAGAATAGATGCAAAATTCATAACCATGAACATCAGGAGAAAATACCTGTCAATATTATGTTATAATATTTATGAGACAATCACAAAAAAATTTAATCTGAGAACTCTAATTTGATAGGGAAAAAAATACAGGAAACAACTGTGTTTTCCACACAGTTGAACTTTAGTCAGACCTGGTGGAATGAATTCACAGAATGGGAGGCTAGAATTGAAGTAAACTCTTAATGATTAATGTTCTTTGATATAGGTCACGCTGAGGGAGTATATAGAAAAGAACGATGCAGGGCAAATAGCTGAGAGACTCCAGAAGATTAGGGAAGGCACCTATGTTAACCATCTTGGGTGTTGTAAGGAAGCCAGAAACACTTCCCCAGAATGTTTGCTCTGAATTTCATGGGTCCTGTCATCCTTTTTATTCCATATTTATGTGAAACTTGTATAACTTAAGAAAAAATAATCCTCCTTGTCTGCTCATTTATTTCTGACATTTTGCTGCCTGGTAATTATTTGGATTCTTATTCAAGTAGTCATGTACATACAAATGAAGCTGGAATAGATATGATCTTTGGAGCTCATCATAGTCTGGGAAGTACCCCCTTGGAGTTGATATCAAGCAGACTTTTGAAAAACACAGTGGACATATTCAGCAGGTAGTTGAGTAAAGGTTTTATGAGTTGAGAAAAGGAGATTTAAAGAAAAGCTATGTGATTTTCCAATCAAGATGTCTGGGCTTGACTGCTTTACTTGACTTTAATACAGAAATGGTTGAGTGAACAGGGACAGTGAAGAAACAAGTACTTTATTTAGATTTCTGGAAATAACAGAGAAAAAATAACAGAAGTGGAAGGATAAATGTGGTATTCAGAAATATCAAGACTGAATAAAAAGTGAAAAGAGAATAACAGCATAACACAAGAGATAATTGGAGGGGCGCCTGGGTGGCTCAGTTGGTTAAGCGACTGCCTTTGGCTCAGGTCATGATCCTGGAGACCTGGGTTGGAGCCCCACATCGGGTTGCCTGCTCGGCGGGAAGCCTGCTTCTCCCTCTCTCACTCCCCCTGCTTGTGTTCCCTCTCTCGCTGTGTTTCTCTCTGTCAAATAAATAAATAAAATCTTTAAAAAAAAAAAAACTAGCAAACAGATCACCAAATTACTTTCCCTAAACTGCCATTTAAATATATATATTTTATATTTATATATAATATATATACAGTGTCAGGTATAATAATGATTCATATATAGTATTGCATTGAACTTTTAAGCCAGAACTATCGAAGCTATAATTATCCTTATTTTATAGAAGAGGAATATGAGATACACAAACAGGAAGACTGAATTAATCTGAGAACATTAAGATTAAAAGGTAAATACAATCATGTCACTAGGCCTGTGCTGCGGGGAGGGGGATGTTTGGGACAACTACAGCAACAGCAACAAAGCAAAACAAGAACATAAATTTAAAAATCTGAAGAAATAAAATGTAACAAATAACATTTACTTGGGGCACTTGAGTAATAACCCCAATTAATTTTATGTCATCTTCCCCATTATAAAATCAAAAATGGGTTTCATGGAAACATAACTCTGAAAACTAAGACTCACAACTGAATTAGAACAAGCAGGCTAGAATAAATGAGAATTTTTTTTTTTTTAATTACAAGGTAGACTTGATAGAAGAAAATTCTATTCAGTATTCGTGGGAGAGAGAGAAAGAAGAGGACTAAAGGAGAAGAGAGGAAAAGACTGGGGGGGGGATGGTAGAAGACTCTTATTTCAAATTCTATCTCCTGCTCTAGAGACCAAGTTGTGAGCAAAGCTCAATGGGCTTGGTGGAAAGGCCTAGGCCTCCCACATCACCCTCACACAATTTGATCAGCTCTAGAACCAAGGTATCAGGTATAAAGTACACACACATAGATTTCAATTTAGTTAAATTAAATTCCTTTTCAAACTAGGAGATATTAAAACTCCTCTGAGTTCTGTCTCTCAGTATCAGTGAACGACAAATCTACTTTTCTTTGACATGAATAATACCAAAGAGACATAGCTTGTGTTTCAAAATAACTTAAAACTATTTTCAAAGCAGTTTCATAAAAAGTCTGAAAAATGAACAAGATTATACAAAATTAGCTTAATTATTTTGTGGCATGATTATACATGAAATTTTGAATTTAACATTTTTATATTTGAGATAAGGAGTCAAAGGCATTTCAGTCGGTCAAAAAGAGGTTTGATATAGGCTTGGGATTCCCCCTGAATCCTTTGGAGCAATAAATATCTGTAGAAACTAAACTAGTATGAACATCTTTCTATCTTTTGGGTACTTTTATGTCAAATAATCAAGGCAAAGATTGCTTTATCCAGGCAATGCCATCTTCATGCACCCCAATACAGCCAAAACTTTGGCTAACAATAAGCATGAGGAGTTTGTAGGCTGATACACACGGCACTGAGGGTGCAAGTGACACTGGGTGACTGCGGAGGACAAGTTGCAGATGTGGAGGGCACACTTTGCTGAGGATAATTCTCAAGGGGAAAGTACTGCAATCTGCTGTATTAATAAGAACTCTGGTTGCAATGAAAGCTGGAATTTGGGGGTCATAAAAAAGGAAAATCAAGCAGAAAGAAGAGAAGGAGAAAGAAGGATAGGAAGAAAAGGAAATGGAGGAGAGGTTATCATGATCTGAACACTGTACAGGAAGACATGGTGTGATACAGAATAGAAAGCAATAATTTTAAGAAAAGGAAAAGGAGAGACTTGGAGGAGGGGTGCAATTATCCTCCTCTTATTTTCTAAATCTCATGCCCTTGAACAGGAAAACCTCCAGTAATGTACATAATAAAACTGTTGACATTTTTATGTCAATTTGATTGCCTCCTATGTGTCTCAGCACTGAACTGGAGAGGAAGGAATGGAAGTGTTAAAAACAGGCCATTGCATAGGGTGCCTAGTGGCTCAGTCAGTGAAGTATCTGACACTTGATCTCAGTTAAGGTCTTGAGCTCATGGTCATGAGTTTAAGCCCCAACTTGGGTGGGGCCTATGCTGAGTGTAAAGCCTATTTAAAAAAAAAAAAGGAGGTCATTGCAAAACTCAAGTTTTAAAATGAAATTAGGACAAGATATAAAGATATGTGAATAAGCTAAAGGAAAAATCAAATACAGCAAAAATACAATTTGCATAATTAAATTCTGTACCTACAATGAAGATGTCTCCAGAACAACTTACAAAACAGAAGTTTCCAGAAGAAATTAATGTTGAAGCTGTTGTTTAAGGATCAACTTGTGGTAATTAGGTGGAATGAAGATGGAGGTAACAACTGATTTAGGAAGAGGAAATGGCCTGCATGAAGGTCTGAAGGGAACTATGGACCACACCCAAGGGACTGGAAACAAGACTAAGTGGGTTAAGGCAAGGGTCAGTTCTTTATGAGTTTATAGCATTTTTTAAAAAAAATCCAATGTATTACCTTTCTGTTGTTTGGTTATTGCTTTTGTTTGGTTTCATACGAAACAAAGTCATATGTCTAGGAAGTCAAATGACTTCATGGAGTCATTTTTAGACTCCAGGGTAAAAACAAGAGAAAGAGAACAAAAGTCCTAAACAGATGAATGACATAGGCTTTCCATTTTGGAATTGAAAGTTGAGGAATTTTTTTTCAACATAAACTATTGGCAAGAGTAGCTAAACATATCAGAACTATATTAAAAATATTTAGAAAGAGTCTGGAAGTTTTCCGTCTGTTTCTAATTTTTGAAAGAGCTTCAGGAGAATAGGTGTTATTTCGTCTCTGAATGTTTGGTAGAATTCCCCCGGGAATCCATCTGGTCCTGGACTCTTGTTTTGGGGGAGGTTTTTGATCACTGCCTCAATCTCATTACTAGATGTAGGTCTATTCAAATTGTCAATGTCTTCCTGTTTCAGTCTTGGAAGTTTATAGGTTTCTAGGAATGTGGATATCTCTTCTAGGTTGTTAAATTTATTGACATATAATTGTTGATAGTAATTTCTGATGATTGTTTCTATTTCCTTGGTGTTAGTCGTGATCTCTCCCCTTTCATTCATAATTTTATTAATTTGGGTCTTCTCCCTTTTCTTTTGGATTAGTTTGGCCAATGGTTTATTGATCTTATTGATTCTTTCAAAGAACCAGCTTCTAAACACGTCTCCAAAAGCAAAGGGGACAAAAGCAAAAATGAACTTCTGGGACTTCCTCAAAATAAAA
>PITA01029116.1:0-18331 GCA_004023965.1 Spilogale gracilis | reverse complement strand
GTGGGGGGGGCCGGCTCTATGTACTGGCGCATGCACAGTCATGCGTGGGCCTATGTGCCAGGCCTGGGCTACAGGAGTCCTGTGGTTGGCCTGCGTTTCTGCGATGACCCCTGGGGTCGCGGGGTCTCATCAGCTCCCCTGAACTGAACTCAGGCAGGCGAGTTTGGAGCACTGACTGACTCACAGGCCCGTAGGCCCCTCCCTGCCTAACTAGAGTCCCGCCTCCTGGCCCAGCGGGTGTCCCCTCTCTACCAGTATGACCCCCATGGCCCTCAGCACAGGGCCTGTGGTTTCCCCGGCCAACATTCTGTGGTTCAGCTGGTGGCCTTGGAGGGCTGGGGCCTCATCCCCTCTGTCCTGGTGCCTACTGCCGAGAGGACATGGCCCCGAGCCTGCCACCCACGACTGGGCCGTGACCCGCGGTCTCACTCTCCCGCTGGGGACCCGGAGGCTGTGACTTGCTGCCGCCTAGGAAAAGGCACGAAAATGATATGATTTTAGCAAAGCCACCCAGGTGAGGTGCTTCGGCTCCCCAGAGCCTCGAAGTTCTGACTGAAGGAGCGGGACCCTCCTGGTGTCTGGGGTGCTGCGAGAGGCATGAATGGATTCTGCCCAGCCCCCCAGGCCAAGGCACCCCCCATCCCACCCGGTCGGCTGGTTCCCTGCAGCCGGAGCTCCCCAAGATCAGGGCCAGGCCTCCCAGGTCTTCCTTTTCCTCAGCGAGGGCAGGTCTGGGCACCCTCTCCTCCGGTGTCCTGGGCCCCATCCTCTGGCCCTCTGCCACTGAGTCCCCTGGTCTCCCCGGGATGGACCCCACTCCTCCTTTCCCTAGGAGGCAGGGTCTAGCCGTGAGGGAAGGCCCACTGGGGAGATCCTGAGTCCATAGGCCGTGACCGGGCCAGGGCAGGGCTGGGGCAGCCACCTCAGGGGACACCACAGGAGGCAGCCACGGCTGGCGACCGGCTGACGTTCTACAGACGGGGCAGGCTGTGGGAGCCGGTTCTTGGGTGCATTTCGAGCTGAGGTGGGGGAGGGATGGGAAGAGTCGAGCTTGGGTGGCCGGGAGAGCTCAGGCCTCAGGGCATCCATAGGCCATGGAGGTGAGCAGTGCCCCGCCCAGCACCTGGGAGGGTACAGACCCCCCGCCCCGACCTCTGAAGGTGCCCGTGCCCCTCTCAGCTGAGGTCCCGTGTCTGCCTGGGCCTCACAGGGGAACTGCCCTTGTCTTCTGCCCCTAAGGAGTCCAGATGGTCCCTCTTTCAGGGAGACAAGCCTGGCAGGGCCCTGGGTCCTGGGCCCCACATCCCCACGGCCCTTTCAGCAGTTCTGAGGGGAGGCGGGCCCTAGGGACCGGTGACTCTGTGAGCACGTGGGTCCCTGCCCGGTACCCCCAAAGCCCTGTGCCTTCATCACCACAGCCCTGGGGCTCAGGGTCCTCCGCCGTGGCCTGTCCCACACGACCCCAGCTTCCTGCTCTAGGGGTGACCACGTGCGTCCGGACCCTCTCGTGTCCTTCTCAGGGGCCACCGGCCACTTCCAGACCCTTCTCCCTTGGCCCTGCCCTGTACTTCTGCTTTCCTGGGCTGTCTGCAGCTCGATGTCCACCTGGGTGCCCCCTGAGCCCAGCTCCCGTCCCCTCCATCATAAGGTCCCAGTTTGAGTCTCCCCATTGTAAAGGCCTGAGCACCCACACTCCTAGGACAGAATCTCGTTTTCTGCACCCCATGTGTGGGGCCAGGCGGGGGCCCGCAGCACGGACGGCGCGGGCCAGGGCGTGGGGGAGGGGTGAGACGGGGGGGTAGGTGCAGGGCCGGGTGCAGGGGCTGTGAAAGACAGGGGGCCCCAAGGACCCCGGGGCTGGGCCTCCTCAAGCCGACCTCTGCCAGCTGAGCAGCAGCGCGGTGTCTCTTGGAGCCCGGCCGTTCTGCCCACTCCTAGCCGGCTCCTGAGCCCACACCTGTCCCTCTGGGTGCCCATCCCCCCTCGAGGACTCCCAGGTCTGATGCAGAAGGACAAGACTCAGTTGGTGCTAAGGGCAGGATCTCCCACCCAGGATGGGGCCCTAGGGACAGAGAGGACGGGTGGGTGGGGTGGCAGACTCCCCCTGCTTGGGCAGAAAGGCCAGTGGGCAGCCGCCAAAGCATGGGGACCCCCAGCAAGAGCATAGCAGCTAGTGCCCCCAGTTCTGTGGGGCTCTCCGTGGGGCGGGGCCGAGGCCCTGCCTGGGAGCTCCCAGTTTGGAGGCAGAGGACAGGGACCCAGCTGCGTCCTCAGAGTGACCCCAGGCCAGGGACTTCGGACAGGCCACTCCGGGAGGACGCTGCTGGTGTCCTTGGTGGGGGTGGGGTGCGCCAGCGGGTGGAGGCCGGCACTGAGCCCGGCCGGCCAGCTTCCCCCAGTCTGCTCCTGCGTGGTGATAAGCCGGCCCCGCGAAGCCCAGGGCACTTGAAAGGGCGGCTCACGCTCTGACACTTTGGGCACGAGCCCCCCCCGCCCCCCCGCTTCCCGCCATCCTGGCTTCAAAGGGGAGTCTCACCCCACAGCTGTCGGGGGGGCCCAAGCTGATGAGAATGCGGGGGACAACCGCCCCCAGGCCTTGGGTCGGGACGGCCTGGCAGGAGATCAGAGCCTTGTCCTGGGGTCAGGCCAGGGAACCGGGACAGGAATGCAGGATGTGGGACACAGGGGAGGTGTCGGCAACATGGGACACGCAGTCAGGACACAGGACGGCACAGCCTCGGCCTGGACTCGGAGCCCGGGGTTAAGGGCCACCCCAGCCACTGACGCTGGCTTTCGTGGGGCTCGGACAGTCCTGCCCGGTGGCAAGGGCTGTGAGGCAAGCCCTCGAGGGGGACTGTGCCCGGGCGGGCCAGGCCACACGATGACAGGGGTGCGGTATGGACATAGGGCCCCCCAGGGCCGAGCCTGCTCAAGGAGCTGGGTCCCCCGGCTGCACGGGGCGTCCCAGGAGCCCCTGCCACATCCAGGAGGCCCACGGAAGAGCTTGGCCGGGCGAAGGGGGCGAAGGTGGGACCCATCGGCTCGGGGCACCCTCTGTGCCCCAGGCTGACCTCTCCGTGTGCCACCCCCACATGGCCACCCAGGCCTGGGGGAAGCTGGGGCTCAGGAGCTCTCCTGGGGCCTGGCTGATGTCGACTCCCTGGGTTTGGCGTTTATTTTTAGGCCTCATGACTGTCTCTGGGGAAGAATCTGGCCAGGGCCATGGCTCGGTGTGCTGAAGGGGGGCCCTCTGCAGCTCGGGGACTCCTAAAGATGGGCGGCCTGCAGGGACCTGTGAGGACCCCCCACGGCGACACCGCCAGCCCCCACACTGGGCCCCAAGGGGAGCAGAGGGCGGGGTCAGTGGGTGAAGCTGGGGTGAAGGCGGGACAGAGACGGTCTGCACCCCTTCCTGGTGAACACAGGGCAGGGGGCCCAGGGGAGATGTCCACCTGGCCCTGGTCATGCCTCGGGGCCCCAGCAGGACGGTCATGCCTCGGGGCCCTATGTCCCAGACGGAGCCCTCGTGCTGTCCACCCCCTCCCACATAGGCCCGGTCACTATGACAAGGACGCGGCCAGCGTGGGCTTCTGGGCCAGCCCCGCACCGTGACCGCCGGCATCGTCCCTCAGGTGTCCACTCCCCAGCCGGGGACCGGCCCGGGGCTGCTGTGGCCTCCAGCGCTGACGGCCCCGCTCTGCCTGCAGGACCCCGTGAAGGTCTGTGCTATCCCTTCTGAGATCCAGCCCCGTCCACCCGGCACCCCGGGCACCCCCAGCCCCCATGCCTCCCCTGCGCTGCTCTCCTGGTCCCTGGGGGCAGCCAGCGGGGCAGCGACCCTCGGGCCCACGGGCTTCGGTGACACAGGTGGGAGCTGGGACCCCACCCTGGCTTGCGGGATCGAGCGTACGGTACGGAGCCCACCTGGGCTTCTCCTGTGGGGACAACCCAGGGCCAGGCTCCTATGCCGCCATCTGGCCTCCCAAACCACTTGTCTGGACTGCTGGGGGTGAGCCTGGGGCCCTGTGCGGTGGGCTCGGGGGGCCCCCCGGCACGCTTCTATGGGCAGCAGCTGAGGCCCAGTCAGCTGCTGGTGCCCCAGCTTTGCGGCTTCGTGGGGAGAGCTACCTGCCCAGCATCCCAGCAGCCCCTGCCCGTCCCTGTGGCCCACCTGGGGACCCCGCTCGGCCTGGGGCAGGGCAAGGCGTGGGGCTTGGGGGCCCCTCTGCATACGTCTGCCTCTCAGGATCCCAGCTGGCTGCGTTCAGGGGGCCCTGAGTCTGGCGCTTGTCTGGGAGACCAAGGCGGCGTGCCTGGGTGGGATCCAACGGCCTGCACGCTGCCCCTCACCTCCTGACCTCAGGCCGGGTCCATGTGGGCCGTGCCTGCGGGCTGGAGGGGCGTGTGCTCACCCCCCCACCCCCGGAGGCTGCACCGACCCTTGTCCTCGCTCCACGGGGGCCAAGGGTCAAAGTCCGCGGAGTTTTCCGAGGACCCCAGCAGCCATCCCATAGTCAAGCCTTGGGTGGGGGGCAGCGAGCTGGCCGCTGCATCTGAAGGGGGAGCAACGCCCTGTGCTGGGGGTGGGTGGGGGGCTGTCTCTGATGAGCAGATTGGGGCAGACATCTCTCCGTAACAGGGGCTGAGCCGAAACACCCCCCAGCAGGGGCAGGGCGGGAGGGCCCAGGTAAGGGGTGGTGGGGCTGCCACACCCCCAGGCAGCTGCACGCCCCACCCCCACCCCCTGCGGAGGCCACAGGCAGCCTGATCCCGAGTGCAGGGCTGGGGGGAGCGGGTTTGCTGGGCTGCAGCTGAGGGGCTTGCCTAGGGAAGGCCAAGCTCCCGTGCCCCTGAAGAGCCCTGCTCTGGTCCGGGAGGGGCCTTGCCGAGAGGATGGCGGGCGGCCGGCAGCACCGCTCTGGGGCCCGGCTGAGGCTCCATCCGCCTCCTGAGGGGGCCCGGGGCTCTCTGAAGGGAGGGGCAAGGGCCGCAGGCAGCAGAGGTGAGAGGAATGGAGGAGGCTGGGCAGCGGGCAGGGGTCTCCCTCCGCCACGGAGCAGTGTCCGCCCCAAGGGAAGAGGACCGGGTGGGCCACCTACGGTGGGGGCTAGAGTGGGAGCCCCCGTGTGGCGCTCAGGGGTAAGGGGTGGGAGAAGCGGGTCCTACTCAGACTTCCTGGAACACCACGAGCCTCAGTGGGAGCCCGGAGACCTGTGTGACTCTGCCCGGGGACCCCTGTCCCTGTGACTCCCAGCACCAGCCCTGCAGTACCCGGGAACTGCTGCCTGCTGCCTGCCCACTGCCTCTGAACTACGCCCTGGGCACCTGGGTGGGGGGCCACCTAGCTTCAGGCAGGACCCAGTGAACAACGGGCAGTGACCTCGGGGTGGCCATGACCCCCTGCCCCCTCTGAGCCTCCTCTGGGAGCCACAGCGTCGGGCCTGGCCTGGCTCTGATCCTCTGACGTGTGGGCAGGACAATGGGGGTCCTGGGGTCCCCACCCCACCCACTCCTGGCCCCCGCCTCCACCCCCACGTGCCCTGGGCAGCGCCCCCCGCCGCATGGTGCGTGCCTGGCCGCTACCCCAGGACTCCGACTCAGCCCCGGGCGCGAGGGGCCTCGGCTCGGCTGGTGGGCGCCATGGGCAGGGCTCTGCAGAGGCACATTCCTTATTCCTTCACAGCTTTTCCTCTATTTTTCCACTTTCTTCTAGAAGCTGTTCTCCACTGTTCGTTCCTGGAGCCCCTCCAAGACAACGGGCCCCGGCTCCTCGGCTTGGCCACAAAGCTGCTCTGGGGTGGTGACTGCAGCTAACCCAGCAGTGGCCTGAGGGCAGGGGGAGGGTGCCCGAGGCCTCTCGGCGGCTGTGCGGCCGGTGCGGTGGTGCTGGACCCCGAGCCTGCTGCCGCTCTGTCCCCCTTCCCCCGGGAGCCCGGTGTCTCTGGAGCCCTGGCTAGGGCACAGATGGGGCCTCGCTCGTTCGGGGGAGGCCGTGGGGCACCTTCCCGTCTCTGTCCGTGTCCGAGTGTGGGGGTCCGGCCAGCACGGCCTTGCCCAGGCCCTCCGCCACCACAGGACCGCGGCCCGCCTGGGAGATGGGGGTGGGGGTGGGCTGCCCTTGGCTGCGTGTGTCCTCCGCCGAATGTCCCCGTTAGGGGTGGACAACGTCCCCATTCCGGCGCCCACAGCTGCACACAGTGGCACTCACTAAATGCTCGGTGGGAGACGCAGCTTTGGGCCCCGAATGGCGGGGTGTGTGCTGGCAGAGTGCCACGGCTCCCCGCCTACCCTCCGGTGACCCCGGAGGCCCGCCACAGACCGCCGGCAGGGCGCACGGGTGGTGGAGGCCCCCAGGCAGGGCGGGGCTGGGGAGGGACCACCACGAGCCGGGCCTGGCAGCAGGAGGTGCCCGCGTACGGGAAGGCGCGGGACGGCCCGGCGGACACGCCCGTCTCGTATCCCTGAATGTATGGTGGCTGCGGCGGGGGCGGTGGACTGCTCAGCCTGGGGCAGGCTCCCGGGTGCCCCCCGGGCCCTTGCAGGCTAGTGCCAGAGACTCCACTGCAAACGGCCATGGGGCCCGGCGAGGGCAGCGGCCTGGCCAGGGAGCGGGCCCAGAACGAGGCACAATCCCGCCTTTGTTCCTGCGGCCGCCTGGAGCCCGTAGGCCAAGAGGAAATGAGGGAGAGCCCGCCAGCAGCCCTCACCCGCCCCGCAGGCCCGGCTGCCAGGACCCGCGGACGCCAGGGCTGGGCTCCTCCGCGGAGCTGGACGACACCCACCCCACCGCCCGTGGGCCGAGCATAGCAGGCTGTCTCAGGGGGGCCTGGGAGCCTGGGCAACCGGCTCTGCCCGCACTCCTCCTCCTCCTCTCCCCTCCTGCCCCCTGCAGGCGCTGGCGGCTGCTCTGGCTGAGGGTGGAGAAGGCAGGGGTCCCCTCAGAGGCTGGTGAAGGGGTCTGCGGTCCACCCTGCTGCCGCCAAGCTTGTTCCCGTGCACAGGGAGTGGAGGGACCCCAGCCCCGAAGGGCCGACTCCCTGGCAGATCCTGGCCCACCCAGGGGCAGTCCGGGGCCCCCGCTGGGCACGGGCACACGTGGTGACGTGGGCGGTGCATAGGCGTGCACGTGGACTGGTATGTGTGAGGCTTGAGCACCCCGGTCTCCCCTTGCTCAACAGCCCCCCACGCACCCTTGCGGGTGGGTTCTCCCTGGGGGTCTCAGCAGAGCCGTGAGGACTCCTGAGAGCTGGCCTGGGGTGTGTTTTAGCTTCTGCCGTGTCTGTGCTGAGGCCGAGAGGGGACCAGAGCCCCTCTGTGGTGCCATGATCCTTCTTATCTGCCCAGGGAAGGGCGACTCTGCCCAGCAGGGCCCAGCTTTGATCCTCATGGGCCAACATCCCCCTCACGCTGGACAGGGCGGCAGGCTGGGGGCCTCAGCCCCCTCCCGGCCGGGAACCAGGGCCCTGGCCGACAGCCCCACCCGGGGCAAACCCCACAGCCCGGCACCCTCCTCAGGCCGCAGGTGTGAATGCTGGGCCCTCTGGGATGGCCTGGGGTCCAAAGTCCGCCCAGAAGGGGGGCCCCTCGGGGGGCCGGAGGGCCTATCCCTAGGCAGGGCAGGGGGCAGTGCGGGATGCCCCGCTCGAAGAGGGCAGGGGGTGGCGACCCCCCTGCCGGCCGCAGCTCCCGCTCCCCAACACCAGACCTGAGCCCACACCGGCGGCTCCCCCTCCCAACATGGCGGTACTGAGGGTCGGGGTTCCCTGGGCACCAGAGGGGGCCTCCTCAGGGCAAGGAGAAGGGACTCGGAGGTCCGGGTCCCTGTGGATGTGTGTCGGAGGACCTGGGCTCAGGTGCCGAGTGCTGCTGGCAAGGCGGCGGGCTCAGACTCGTGACCCGCCTATCCACGCCCGAGAGGGGTCCCGGCTCAGCCTGGCCTCTCCCAGCCGCTGGGTCTGCTGTACTTCCCCTGGCCTCCTGGTGGCCACAGGGAGCTTGCCCCGATGGACGGGACTCCCAGGGCTGGGGTCCTGGCCCGCTGCGCCTCCCCTGGTCCCTGCGGAAACTTCCCACCTGCACAAGAGGGGACACAGGCCCAAGCCGTGCCCATGGCAGCCTGAGCTGTGTCCCTGAGTATCCCCATGGCAAGGCTGAACTCCTATGGCCTTCAGGACGCCACTGAGGACCCCTGGCCTGCCTTTGGCTCAGGTGCCCAGGGCGTGTCCAGGAGGCTGTCAGAGTGACCTGTGCTTCCGGCCTAGCTGCACCCCCGGTCTGATGGGGTTCCCCCCGCCCAGTAATGCCCTGTCCACTGCTGGGCCAGGCTCACGGAAAGGAACACGTCCTCTGTCTCGGTGGACCTGCCCCCCCCACCTGTCCCCGGTGACCCGGTGAGGCGGGGAGGGGCCGGTGTCCCTGTGCTGGGGACAGACGGCGGAGAGAAACGTGCTTTCATGCAACGGAATGCAGACCCTTGCCGAGGGGTACCTGGCCAGCTCAGGCGGAGGAGCACGGGCCTCTGGACCCCGGGCTGTGGGTTCAAGCCCCATGTTGGGTGCAGAGATTACTTTAAGAAAAAAATAGTCTTTAAAAAATATATTGCCAAGAGGATGTGTACAAGGCCAGGACGGTGAGCGGTGACAGCCGCAGGCTGCCCCAGCAGGAGACACTGTCCGCAGGGGTCACCTAGCCCTAGGCCCCCACGCCAGCGCTGACTCTGGGCCTGGCGGGGAGCCCTCAGCTCTGGCGCGCTGTCTGAGTTTGTTCACGTCCTCGTGGGAGGTGGGCGCGGCCGAGAAGGACAGTGGCTGGAGCTGTGGTCCGTGGGGAGGGACCTGCCTCTGGACCCCAGCGGCCTCCGCACCAGGGACCCCAGGGGCCAGCACACAAGTCTGTGGCTAGCAGCCGGGGGCTCCCGGTCCAGGCGGATGGAAGCAGCAGGATGTTGGGGACAGCAGGCTGGCACCCTGCCCCGGCCCCGGCTCCTTCCTTGAGACCGTGGACAGCCCCGCGGGGGCCCCGGAGCGGCCGTGGTCAGGGCAGACCCCACCGTGTGTCCCAGGGGAGCTCCCCCCGGGGCCTGCGCCGCGCCAGCCACCGAGCCTCCCAAGGGCCGCCATCGTCTGCTAGATCCACACTCACGCTGAGAGCACCCAGAGACCCCTGCCTCCCAGAGGCCCTCAGAGCTGTTGAGCCAGACACCCACGGACACAGTTTTCCCAAGGAGAAGAAGCTGCAGGCGAGCCCCGCCTGGCGGCCTTGGGGCCAGTCCCCGACCCCTGGGGGAGGGAGCAGAAGGCAGCTCCCTCATCCTGATGCGAAGCTCCAACAGCCACAGCCCAGGGCCCAGGGTCACAGCCTCGAGGGGGCCCTTGCAGGCCAGGGCATCTGTAAGGAGCTGCAGGGCGGCTGGCCTGGCTGCCCAAGGCCCAAGTGGGAGGCCAGACTTCTTGTGCTCCCCGCCGGCCAGCTGGGGCGCCCGGGGACCAGCTGGGTCTGGCTGAGGGCCGGGCCCCGGGGCCAGTCGGGGTTTGAGTCACGGCTTCGGTAGCTGGGTGAGTGTGAGGGAGGGCCGCAGACTTTGGCGGGGGTCTTCAGAGCCCGGGCTGGCCTAGCATGTTTGTGGGGGGCTCCAGGCGGATGCTGCAGCCGGGACCACCCTGGCGGGGTGCAGAGCTGGCCCGACCCGGTCCTGAGCCAGGGCGCCGGCCCCATGTGCAGGGCGTCGGGGCGTCTCCGGGCAGCGAGCGAGCGGGAGTGGCTCTGGGCTCACGTTACAATTTCCACTGGAAAAACAGCCCCGTTCTGAACATTGGCTCTGAGCTTTTCAAAAACTGCCTGTATATTCAGTTTCCAGACAAGCACTCACTCGGTGAACGGGCTGGCCGGGGGCCGGCGGGGGGCCGGGGGGGCGTGGCTGGCCGCCAGCTCCGGGGCACCCTGGCCAAGGGGCCCAGGCGCAGAGGCAGGAAGCGGGAGGTCGAGACGAGTGGCCATCTCTCGTCACGTAGGGCCGCGGCCGGCTGCACCCCGGTGCCGCCTCCTCCCGCACGCGACCCCACGCCCCGCCCCGACGAGGCCCTGCGGCTGAAGGCGGGAACCGGGAGCAAAGCCAGGCTTCTGGGGCTGCGGGGCGCCAGTGGCGGCTGACTCTGGGCTCTGTCACCCCGAGTCACACTTGCGTGTGTGCGGGCCCTGGGCAGGCGCGGGTGCGATTGTGTCTGTGAGTGTGCACGTGCGGGGGTCCTTCTCCTCCCTCACACTCAGGGCTCAGGCCCCCAGTCCCTCTAGAACTCGGAGACCAGGCTTCCCCGACGTGTGGGCCCTGGAGGGCAGGCTCTGACTCGGCCTCGGCATCCCCCGGGGTGGCGGGATGGGGGGCAGACGTCTGCTGCCCTGGTCCCCGAGTGTGCCCACGCCAGGCACCCCCAGGCTGGGAACGAAGGCTCCGAGCCTTCCCCTCCGCTGTTCTCCTTGGAAGGCACGGGACATTCTTGGAGCAGTGTGGCTGACACACAGGAGGACAGACGTGCCCACGGGTGAAGCAGGAGGAGGAGGACTACCCGGCCGTGCTCCCAGCTTTACAGAAGGCTCTTTCTGATGCCAGAAACATCTGGAAACTCTTCCAAGGACCGGATTCAAACTCTTTGCACTTGGAAGGCAGGCAGCCCAGAGTAGGGTGGGGACACAGGCGGCCTAGGGCCCAGGGCCCCTGCTGCCTGTGTCGCCTGCATGAGGACATCTCGGCTCCTGGGGGAGGAGCTTCTCAGGCAGAAGCTGGACAGGGTTCGAGAAGGTGCTGGCCCTTTCACAGACGCAGCCAGAGGCCTGTCTCTTAGCTCTGGGCTGAGCTGATGTTCCTTCCTTCTGAGCCTGGTCTGGGCCGATGTCTCCTGTGACGGGGCGATCCTGCCGGGGGTTCTAGAAGACCGAGGCCCTGCAGCCCCTCCCCAAAGGCGGGGAGCCACGTGTGGGGGCTCACAGTGACCCCAGCCCCAAGGTCGAGGGCCAAGAACCGTCTGTGCTTCCCCTTCTTGGTTTATGCCCAGGAAGAAAACAAGCCTCCGAGGCAAGGAACCGCCCCCTGCCCCCGCCGGCGCAGTCCTGCTCCGAAACTGCCCGCCCGGGTCTTGGCTCCCAGAAGTCCTGAGGCAAATCGTTTTTCTGCCAGATTCCGGCCTAAGGTGCAGAAGGGCAGCGCCAGAAGTAGGAAAAGTGAAAACAGAAAGGAGACTGTCCTCGGAGGAGGATGGTCTCAAACGGGCGCAGGAGCTGGCCACCTGCCTGGGGGACGTGAAGCGGGGGTCCCCCACGTGGGCACTCTGGAGGGCCCATCCCTGGGACGTCCCGAGACCCAAGTCAGGACCTGTCACCCCCGCAGTCCCGGCCCCAGGACTGTTCCCCCCTCCCTCTCTCCCTCCCTGCACCCCTACACACAGGTGTGCACACACACGTCCAGCCAGGTCTGGCGCTGCCCTGCTCGTGGGGTCTCGGCAGCCTGTGGACAGGACATCGTCCTGGGTGTCCAGGAGGGGGGTGGGCTTTGCTCGTTGGTCCTGTAGGCCAACGTCTAGACATCGAGGGCCATGGAGAGCCTCACCCCGGAGGGAAAGCACGGGCAGGGAGCCGGGACTCTGCCCTCATTTGGCACGTGGTGGGCATGGAGTGGCACGGTGCCTCAGTTTCCCCAGGTCTGCAGCCACAAGGCTGCCCTTGCAATCCCCGCATCCTGCTGACTCCAATGCCCTCTGTCACGTCTGCATTCTCCGAGGACACTGGCGTCCATGATGAGTCATGTGACTCCTCTCCCCGGGTCCGCTGGACCTTCTGCAGGGGCTCGAGCTGTCCCAGTGAGGCACTGCCTGCTTGGGCCCCCCCCGGCCCCCGGCCCCGTGCCGACCTGGGGAGAGCTGGTGGGGGGGTGGGGTCCCAGCCTCTGCGCCTGGACCCAGTGGCCCCGTGCCCACTTCCTCCCATCCCAGCTCTGCCCCGAGTCCTCACGGACCCCCCCGGCGCCCCGCGGCCCCAGCCTCAGCTGCAGACAGCCCTGCTCGCCGCAGTTCAGGCTCTGTCTCCGTGTCTCTACATGGCGAAATAACATTTCCTGAAAATAAGTTTATGAGGTTCCCGAGGGTTGTAACTCCCATTACTGAATTCTTTCTGCCCCTCCCGGGCTTCCGCGGCTGGCGATTTGCCCTCCTTTCTGTGTGCACGAAGCCCCGCACCTGTCCTGGGAGGACACAGCCAGTCTGTGGCGGCCAGAGGGACAGGTGAGGGGCCCGAGGGCAGGTGCAGAGCGCTCCCCATCGGCTGGATGCAGCCCTAGCGCCCCACCGCACCCCCACCTTCTGCCTGAGACTCCGGCTGGTCCGTGCCTGCGGCTTCTGGGGGCAGGAGCCGGAGACTCCGGAGAAGGGCCCAGGACTGCCGTGGGG
This sequence comes from Spilogale gracilis, assembly GCA_004023965.1. NCBI lineage: Eukaryota > Metazoa > Chordata > Mammalia > Carnivora > Mephitidae > Spilogale > Spilogale gracilis. The sequence continues at coordinate 5,897 of PITA01029116.1, read as the reverse complement.
TCTGCAGACACCCACCCCCTGCACCCCTGCCCCAGGCAGTGCCAGCCGCAGACTCTGCAGGCCTGGGTGGTGAAGGGCGTCGGGGAGGGCGGGGCACGTCTGCTGGGGCAGAGCTGAAGCTGGCAGCCTAGGGAGGCAGGGGGCCCATGAAGCCATGAAGCCTGCGGAGGGGAACCCGAGACCACCACCCCCAGGATGTGGCCACACCTGCGTGATTCACCCTGAGCTCTGCATGGGGGTCCCAGTGTGGCCGCCGGCATGTCCGCGAGGCAGAGGACGGCATCGCTCAGTATGCTCTGTGATCCCGAGGTCGGGCAGGCTCTTCTAAAGCAATTCTCCAAGTGGTGTTGGTGCTCGACGACAATACACAATCACTTCCTCGTTGGGCGAATGAGGAACGCCCCTGCGGCCGGCTCCCACCCTTGCAGGAACGGGCCGCGGCCCCGGGGATCTGCCAGTCCCTTCCAGCAGCCTCCACCCAATCTGTGTGCGCCCTGAGCGCGCTGGACCTGCACCGCACTCCTGCTGAGCTCCAGGAAGGCAGCCGTGCGCATCTGGGCCCTGCCTCAGCACCAGCCAGCTTCCTGGGCTGTACGTGCGGCCCGCCACGTGGTCACGAGCCCGAGGGCCGAGCAGAGCCCACCAGAGGCCCTCGGGCCCCGCAGCTCGCTCCCCAGAGCTCTCTCTGAAGGACGGAGGTGGCTTCACCTGTCCGATTGCTCTGTGACACGTTGGGAATTTAAAAGCCGAAGTCCTGAGCTCACTCAGTTAAGCACCTGACTCCCGGTTTCGCCTCAGACCATTTCGGTCATGGTCTTGGGGCTGTGAGACCGAGCCCCACACGGGGCTCCGCGCTCAGTGGGGAGTCTGCTTGAGATCCTCTCTCCCTCTGCCCCTCCCCCTGCTTGCACACATTCTCTCTCTTAAATAAATAAATCTTAAAAAAAAATTAAAACAAAAGCAAAACTCCTGTGGAGGAGAGTAGGCTCCACCGCAGAGGCAGCCGGACACAGCTGTTGGCCAGCCAACGGGCCCCTGCAAGCCTTGGGGTGCGGACTGCCTGGACAGGAGCTGCTGAGCCCGAGTCTCCTAAGGCAAGTGTCCCCATGAAGTGCCACCATGTCCCCCCGAGAGGATCTTCCTGCGTCTCGGCTTCGCACCTGCACCCCGGGAGAGGAGACCGCACCGTCGTCCTCACCCACCGGCGGACACGGCGGCGACTGGCGGACGCGGGTGGGGGTCACCATCTGAACACCGGCCCTGGCCACGAGGAAGCATCCGATGAAGCCGGAGGAGAATCGCCTCCTCTGAGAAACATGTGCACGGCTGTGGCTTGGGGAGAGAATGTGCAGGGAGAGCACGGCGCGTGTGCGGGCCCAGCCACGTGGTAACTGCTGCCCGTGTGAGAGTTGAGGGGAAGGGCTCGGCGTGGGGAGCGGCCCCCACAGGCGTCCGAGCACCTGTCTTGCGGGAGGGCCCCACCCCTCTCCGGGGTGACTCGAGCTTCCTGAGCCACACGGCCCTGGCTCTGCAGGCACCCGTCTTCTTGCCCTGACAACCGGAGGGCGCCCGCCAGCTCCACGGCCGGCCACGGCCCAGCTGGTTGGTCCCCAGGGTCTGCAGGCCTGGGGAGGGGGCACTCGGGGAGTAAGGGACACCTGTCCCCTCCCACCATGCAAGTCCCCAGTCCACGGGTCCCTTAAGTGGAACACAAAATCGGTGCAGACTTGGATTTACCACCTAAGAATTTTAGGAATTTCCTCCCGTCTGAAAAGAAAACATGTTCCAAACCTCCCTCCATGTCACGGCTGTGGGGCATGAAAGACCTCTGCGCGCCCGAGGGTCGGCTCTGCCAACCTGCACGGCCCCCACCCCGACCCTGCAGGGCGTCTGGGACAGGGCGAGGGGCCTGGAGGTGGCAGGACCCAGACCTGCTTCCTCTGCTTCCCTTCCTGAGCTCAGGGCCTCCTCTGTCTTCCTGCCGGTCTCAGGGGCTTTCCCCATTCTTCTGATAAAGGTCCGACCGGGCCACGGGTGGGAGGCCACGGAGGGCCCGGGGCCCAGTTCCTGGTGCCAGTGGCTGGCGCTGGGGAATAGTGCTGGCGGGACTCCCTTCCTTTCAGTTCGGAAAAACACATCCAGGAACTCTAAGTTCATATCCAATTCGACATTTCATCCATTGAAATTTTATGGCTAAAAACAAAATTTTGACAGATGGTCTGCTTTGTCTTTGAGACAGCAGACCCCCAGAGCAGCAGGACCTACGGCATCCTCGGAAGCCCAGCGGCTCCCCCAGGCTGCCGGCCCGTCCTGAGAAGGGTCCAGGACACCTCTGAGGCTCCCAGGGGAAGAGGAGGGCGCTTGGGGCCCACAGCGTCACCCTGGGTGCCAGGGGCCGTGACATCCGCGAGCTTGTGGGGACTGGTCCCAGATGCGGGACCTGCGAACCCAGGGCGGGGCAGTGTTCTTATCTAAGGAGCGGAGGGACTGCAATCCAGCCGTGCCTACATAAAAATGGAGCTGAAAGTCGGGCTCCGCGCAGGGGAGTGGGAGCACGTGGGGCCCCAGAGGCTGGTCCTCTCCAAAGGTATCTTTCAGGGCAGATTTGACTTTAGAACCACAGAAATCTGTGCTGTGATTTTACAGGGAATTAGCGGTTCCAACACATCAGGGGGTTGGGGAAACTGCCTCTTCCGGAGGTGTGTCCACGGAGGAGGGGTCTCTGGAGGGCCCCCAGCACCACCCCAGGGTGAGCAGGTCTCTCCAGCTCCAAGCAGGAGTAAAGCCCGGAGCCCCAGCTAGCCGCCTCACCTGAGAGGCCACCAGACCCCGCCCGGCGGTCCCGCCTGCCTCACCGCTCCCCTGCCACTGCCCATGCCCTCCCAGCTCCCACCTACCGCCTCCGCCTCTGGGCTGGCCGCCAGGGCCTTAGGACGCTCACGACTAATGACTCGCTGGGGTCCCTGGGGTCCTTGGGGTCCCAGCTGAGGGCCCTGCGCGGCTGGACCTCCCGCCTGTCATACCCCAGCCCCGTGGCGGCGGCACCCCATGGGAATGCTCCCTGAGGCTCCCGCGGGGCACGTGCGCAGCTGGCTTGGGAAGCTGCTGGTGGGAGCCCAGCTCGACTAAAAGCAGAACAAGTGGCCGACAGGCAGGGCGTCTGAGAGATGAGACACAGGCCAAGCGAGCTGGCAGGGGGTGGCGGTGGTGGTGAGGGGTGAGGGCCGGGGGCGGGGAGAGCAGGGTGGGGGCGGGGCGGGGCTGGCCTGAGGAAACACGCCCGCCTCCCCCTCCCAGCCTCCGGGGCTTGAATAAGTGTCTTGGAGTCATTAAGACAAGAGGAGAGACAGAATAGAGCCGAGATAGGGGCGAAGCTGTCCCTGGTTACCTGGGGGCACCCTGTCGGGTTGGACGGCTTCCTGACAAAGGAAAGGCCGGTGCCGGAGCCCGGGAAGCTGGCTGTCCTCGTGTGGCACCCACTGTGGCCCGCGGCCTGGAGCCACACTGCGGAGGCTGGCCTGCCTGCGGACGAGCGCTCAGTGTCGAGGAGGCGCGGGCCTGGCGGGCACTTTGAGATGCGCTGCTTTCTGGATGTTTCCACCCCGGGTGCCTGGCGACGCCCGCGCCCTGCAGCACAATCTGAGCGACATCGCCCCCAAGCCTGAGTGGACGCGCGCAGCCACCGGCAGCCATGCAGGGCCTCGCCATGCTGCTGTCCTCACAGGGGCAGAGCCTGCCTCGGGGCCTACCCGGCCAGACCCTCTCATCTCTGCTTTTCTTCGACGGAGCCAACGGGAGCATCCTCGGACTCTCGGCTGCGGCGCGGCGGCCGGGGAGTCTGCTGCGGGTTCCGAGCTCACAGCCGGTGCCGGGAGCCAGGCCGGGCTCTGTCTGCACTGCTCTCCTTCAGATGCCTCACGGGAGTCCGCCCTTCCCACGCAGACCACGCTGAAGCAGGTGTGATGTTGGGGACGAGCAGCCCGAGGCATCGACACATGCGCCCCGGCAGGCGCCCCGGAAACTCCCGGCTGCAGGGAAGCACCGCTGCGGAGAGCGACAGCAGTGAGGACACAGCTGCCGAGCCCGAAGTCCCCGTTTGTCTGAGCAGCACCGGGAGCTGTGCCAGGAGCCGACCGGTCAGGCAGGCAGGCCATCCGGGCAGTCTTCAGGCCCGTCTCCCAGCAGGACCACGGCGGTCAGACCTCCGCGATGGCCCAGGCTCGGAGCCCGCAGTCAGGCCGCTGCCGTCCATGCACAGGCGAACGGGCAGTGGGAGCTGGAGGGCGGCTTGCACCTCACAGCTGGACCCAGTCTCTCGAGCACGACACGCGCCGTGACTGGGGGCTCTAGAACACTGAGACGTTTCCAGAGGTGGCACCAACCTCGCACAGGCGCCCCCGCCTGTGATGCGGACTACACCTGCCAGGCAGCCGTGGGCGCCGCCAGGGGCCTCGTGGCCCGGCCAGGGTGTCCCCTGACAAGGCCGTGCCCTGCCTCGGCTCTGCAGGCGCAGGAGGGCGTCCTCTCCTCTCTGCCCGTCCCACGCCTGCCTGCACGGTGAGGGAGCACAGAGCAGCTTCAGCAACGAGTTTCAGGTCACTGCCACATGAAGGGTTATGCCTAGCCATAGCTGCCTCCCTCCAGGCCCGTGCGGTCCTGGCCTCTCGGCGGGGCACGGGCGTCTCATACCCATCGGGAGGCGGGCGCGAGACTCATCTCCAGAGACCGGTCACTGCGGGACGCGGCATCGCCTGTGAGTCGTGGACACGCAGGTGACAGCTGTTCTGAACCGTGCGGCCATCTCCACGGGGGGCCTGGGCCGTTGCAGGCACCCAGCCCCCGGGAGCCTGCCCGCGGCGAGCCCGCAGGGGGACTGCGCTCCGCTTCAGCCCCGACGTCTTAAGGAACCCTGAAGGTAGTAAGAGAGCCAAGCCTCAACCATCACGCGAACGCTGGGTGAGCAGAGAGGTACTTTATTCACGGTGTGACGTCACTCCATCCAGAGGGACGGACGATGCTTCCACCGCGTCACGTCCTGCCGGTGGCCCGAGAGCCCCAGGGCATGGGGCCGCGGGGACCTCGTTCACCTTCTGTGCGTGGCCGCCCCGAGGCCAGCAGACCCTGCAGAGCACGGGCGCCGTGAGCACTCTCACCATGCACAGAGGCATGGCTCTCACAAACATTCACCGGGCCCACGCCTCCCACACACTCGCGAACACGCAGCACACACACTTTTCCTTTTCAAAGCAGGGCACACTTGCCTAAATGCTGTCTCTGCAGAAGGGCAGAGATGCTGATGGGCAGCCTGGGGGTCGGCGTCTGGGAGCCCCCGAGGTGGGGCGAGCCCCCTCTTGCTGCTCGGCCCGGGGCCAGGGGGGCTGCAGGCTGGGAGAGTGTCTTGCAGGGGACCGGCAGCGACGGCATCCTAGGGGTCAATTCAACAAACACAATGGCCCCTGGGGAGCAGGTTTATGCCCAGAGTCAGACCCTCCCTGTGCTGCTGCCCCCGGCAGGGAGGGGCCGGCCCCCTGGGGGAGAGGACGGCCTCCAGAATCGGGGCGGAAGGCTGTGTGGGCTGGGGGAAGACGCGGGGCGCCGTGGCTGGGCAACCACAGACGACAAAACGGGTGCTCACCCGCCAGCAACAAAGGCCATCAGGGAGCCTAGGTGGGGCAACGTCTGCCTTTAGGGACCGCTAGCCCTGCAAGGACGAGACCCCAGTGGGGGACCCCCAGTGTCAAAGATGAAGAGTGAGGGAACTACGGTCCCATGAGGGTTGACATACGGCAGCCAATCCAGCCCTAGCTGCTGGAATATACCGTTTTAGCAGGAAAGCGCGTCTGCTGTCTGCTCACCTCTACGCCCCCGTCCGCAGGCCTGAGGACGCTCACCCCCCC
>PITA01029115.1:0-18368 GCA_004023965.1 Spilogale gracilis | reverse complement strand
GGCTTCATTTCCTCATCGGATGGCTGTGTTTGTTCCACGTGCTGGGCCCTACTCTGAGTCAGCGATGACGTTTCAGCGCTCTTACTTTCAGGCCTCAGGGCCAGCGGACATCTGATTAGATCTAAGAGAAAAGCAAAACCAGCTGTCTCTGGGATCATAGGCTGCCTTTCTTATTTTCATTAAAAACAAACAAACAACGAAAAAAAGAAACCTTTGCCAAGCACACATTCCATTTGTTTGTTTTTTTTTTTTTCATTCTGCAAATACATTTTTGAGCCCACGCCATATGGCAGATACCATTTAAGACCTTTGGGGTACATCAGTGGTCAAAATGAGACAAGATTTCTGCCCTCGGTGGGTTTCAATTCTCCGGATGAGCTCACGCCATCCACAAGAACAGGACCAACTAGCCAATGCTCCGCTGTGTTCAAGCTGGAAGTGTGGTAGCGACCTGGGGAATGGGAATGCCGGGGGGCCTGGGGGAGGGACGTGCTTGCCGTCTGACATAAGATAGGTAGGATAGGGATTTGAAGGTGAAGGGATCCACCAGAAGCTCCCCGAAAGAGGAGAATGTCCAGGAGGGAAGGGCCAAAGTGAAGGCCAGAAAGAGGTACCACATGTGCTGCAAGTGAGAACCTGGAAAGGAGGTCAGAGTTGCCAGGACCTCGGGAGCCACGGAGAGTAGCAGAACACGGGCCCATCGAAGGGGATGTGAGGGGAAGCCATTGCAGTGGTTTCAATAAAGATGAGCCGCGTCTGACTCACATCAGGCTCGCGCTGGGCGCCACTTGAGAATGACCTCCCAAAGGGCAAAAGCAGAAGCAGGGAACACAGAATGGCCTAGGCACAGTGCAGTGGGGGCTCAGGCCAGGCTCATAGCAGAGGGGCTTGGCACCACAGGAGGGGGCTGCCTCTATCTTAAAGATAACTCTAATAAGATTTCTCAAAGCGCTTCATGTGGAATGTGAAAGAAAGGATACAGTCAAGGCTGGCTTCAGGAGTTTGGGTCTGGAAGGATGGCAGGACGTCAAATGTCTACCATCCGGCCCTCCTTGATCCTGACTCCTCGGTTCCCATGAGGCCTCCAGATGACCTTGGGTCTCTTAGTCTCTTTTCTCAGACTTCTAGTGACTGATGATTTCTAGGAGACTGCCCTGTTTGCTCACTGAATCCTGACCCTATCACCTTCAGGACCTCCTTTGCTTCCTTCGTCCACTTCTTAGCTAGTCCCTCAGTCCTCCAGACAGGGTGTGTCCATGATCTCATTTGATGACCATCTTCCATACATGCAGGGGCTTTTCATGCTGTTTTCACAAAACCTAGACAGTTCACAGGGCTCTCTAGGCATCTTCGGCATGATGTGTGACATATGGAAAAGGAGATGTTTAATTCCCAGGACAATTCAGAATTCTTGTTATAAAGCAGAAACTTGGTTTTGACACAGTTCTTCTTCTGATATATTTTCTGACAGTTACTGGTCCAGCCGAATGGCTTTCCCTAGGAGGTTTCGGAGCATTATTATTAAAATGTCTCTGTCTCATGCCAGACCTGTTGAGGAGAATGAAAATATAGTTCCTCCCGTTATGCTAAGAACTCACTTGACTGTCACTTTCCTTGGAAACTCTGTCTACACAAGGCCCACGTCGCCATGATGGTCAATCGAGGGAGTTAAAACCAATCAATCAAGTCAGATGTTTGGTTCAGATACTGAGAAGACAGCAGGAACTTGCAGGTTGGAGATGCAGGTACGTCTGGGATTCTGTGTGTTCTTTCAACACCAATGGTAACAGTCCCTTACTGGAGCAAGGCTCTTGGCCGCAGCCCCACTGCTTTGGGCTCAAGCTTCTCCTTGTGCTTGAGGAGCATGGAGGAGTAAACAAATGGCCTGAAACCCTCTCCTTCACAGCCCGTCTGCTTGGTGGCACATGGGCAGTACCCGAGGAACCTTGTTGGAATGAAGTTTGGGAAGGTGAGATCAGGGCGTTCTTAACATTGAATCCTTTGGAACTATGCTTTGTTTAGTTTGGGTCTTGCTCTCTTCCAGCCCCGCATGTGGAGTCTAGTCCCTGTTGTCGCTCCACCACTCAACTGAATCCAAGACGGGTTGTCCGTAAGCAGGGATTTCGCACCAACGTGTCTTTCTTCCATGCTGAGTTTCGTAGAGTTCTTTTCATTAAGCCTTTCTGTTCTAAGGAAATCCCACTTGTGCTGACATGGTTTATAGGCTATTTTGGAGGTGAAGCTCACCCGTGTATGTCTGTTACCACAATTAAGCTATTCAAGGCATTCTCTGCAAAACTCAGTTTCTAGTAGGAGCATCCTGTGGATGCATCCTCCGTGACAAGGTAGCCCAGGAGTGGGCTACGTGCATGAGACCAGTGAGGCTAACAGAGGTGGGATAGGGACGAGCACTGGCATGGACCCTCTCACTGTGACCTCAGAGCTGTTGGGGCAGAGCGAAGCTCCTCTCAACAGATGGGCGGCCGGCGGGGGACAGGGATGCGGTCCTCTCCCTGTGCTCCCGTCCGACACGCGCTCTTCCTGATGGAGCTCGGTCTGCTGTGCTAGTGCAGCTGTGTCTTCTCTTTGGCTGACGATGACGACAATTTGCTTTGCCTTAAAGGTCCTCAGAATATTCAGCTAAATGACATTTTGTCTCAGAAGTTCGGCTCACTTCAAGACTGCCTCAGACAAATAGCCAGCGCATGTCATTCTGTTTTAGGAGTTCTATTTTTTATTTGAGTCTTTAAGCAGATCTTAATTATACTCCTAAAGAAACAGCAAAGAGGCGGAAGTGTAAACGTTGCTCGGCAATAATTGTAATTCTGTGTTATGTGAAGCCCATTCTTTAGAATCTCCATATTCTCCTTCCCACTCTGTTTCACTAGATCATCAAAAACCCTGTGAGATCACTGATGCCCAGAGACGTCCCTCTGCACTCTTTTTTTGGAAAATGGCGACTAAGCAAAGGTTGGCTGCTGCACCAGGAACTCAGTCCCTTGTGCATAATGGAGCTGGTCCCCGTTGGCAGGCATGAGGGTCTCCCTCCCGTGTGACATCAGAAGAAGCAGTATCTTGCCCACTAGCGGGCATTTTAATAAGCTACAAAACATATTAATCATTTTTTTAAAGTATTTATTTAAATATTTGAAAGCGATCTTGGTATCGATGCAGGCCCTGATATTATGTATTATAAGCTACGGGGGGAGGGGCCACACATCACACGATATACGCACGATTTCACTTCACAGGCTGTGTAATGCTGTAAGAAGCACGGCGAGGTGTGTGAGGGTTGGTTTTATTCCTTCGAAATAAATGAAATGCAGACTTCCTCTCTCAGACCAACTCATCATGTTCACAAGGTTTCTGTAACCTGCAGATTTTGTTATGAAAAATATTTTTGTTTATGGGTTTCATATGCAAGTGTGAATTATAAATTATGGAAACACGTCGGCGCCTTCTCCTAGAAGATCAGATTACTTTCTTTATCAGCACACGAGCCAGGACAGTAACTAGCACACATTTTCGTAGTTGAGAAATTATGGGAGCTGTTTATGTTGCAACTCAGGGTGGGTGGGGAGGGATGCCCTTGGCGGACACACAGTGTTTCAGAGAGGTGTCTGCTGCCCCTGGGTAGAATGGGGCTGGAAACGGGGAGAAAGACTCTAATAAAGCATGCACTGCTGAATTGTTCCCTGATGCAGGTATAGTAATTGGATACAATTAGTACTATCTACTCCACCAGGCCAATTCGGAAAGGTCTCGCGTTCTTGAGTAGGTTCCAAGGCAATTAGATTCTTTCCCCGTGCTGCGTAACTGCCTACCTAATGTAGCATGCTTTCTGTGTATTTGTCAGGAGAATATTAATGTTTTACTTTGCGATTTCCACCGCCTTCCTAATCACTGCTCCTTGTCATCCCTGCTCCCTGCAACTTCACCTCTGAGAACAAGCAATGAAACGGGTTTACAGAAAAAAGGGAAGAAAAAAAAAAAAAAGCAAATCCTGTGTATTATATCCTCGTCTGGGGAGCGTGATGGTTACTGCTGTGTTAATTTACACTAAAATCCATGACCCGGGAGCCTGATTGATCGCCAAGGGCAGGAATCCAGCCCCTGGCCTGGTTTATTTTGTGAACTGTAGCCTCAGATACTGCTGGAAGCCACAATGATATTGATTTGATATACACTAGATGGCTCTTTATGCTCTTCGGGAAATTTATTGTGCCGAGTCAGAGCCCCAGCAGCCGGGGAGAAGCCACTCTTTAAATTGAAGAGAGCTCTCATGGTTTGACCCCTGGGCCACTCAGGTTACCGAGTGGCCTGGGCGAGGCTAGGTCAGAGCAGGCCCCCGGGACCAGTGCTCATCAGTTCTGAATGTCAAATCCCTTCAGAGGACCTGAGTTATTGCTAATAGGAACTTGCTTGGGTCTATGACATTTGGATGCCCTATAAGTTAAACATCATAACACTTTCCTCATGTCAGAGTCTTTTAAATTATGGCTGAGCATAGCACCTTTGCTCTGGCCGTTTAGCCGAGGCTGCCGCACAGTATGGGACGAGCTGCCTGGAGGTGGAAGATCAGCACGGCTATTATCAGCCCAAGAGCTACAACCGCACACATCCCCGCGCGTCTATGAATTAGTAGGCTTGTCGTGGGAGCTCCCATTGCAAGAACATTGTTGCCATCTTGTTTCTGAACAATCAAAACCCAGTGGCGTTTGGCAATCCACACGATAGAAGTCAGGGTGCAATTCTGATCTTGGCAGCTTTTACTGTTTTCCTCGGGGGAAGCTAGGCTGGTGCTGGATAAGCGATGGGCAGAGAGAGACACATCACTCCTCATGGGCACCTTATGCATGAAGTAGAAAAGGAAACATTTTTGTTAGAACGATTTGCAGTCAGCTCTCTTCTTGGGAAGGGCTGCTATGCTGCTAATCTCTAATTTCTGCAGAAAGATATCCTTCCATAACAGACCCTTGTCACATTGGTAACAGATGACTCGATCTGCCCCAGTTGGCTTCTTATGATGAATTCCAACTTAGCAACTACCGGAACGCCATGAGCATCATTGTACTCAAGTTCTGGAAACAGACTGGTGACTCTGGAAAATCCCATTTCCAGGGTAGAGCTTTATGAAAACAACCGGGACTGTTGGGAACATCCCACTGCAGGGGACTGGAGACACTGAAGTCTATAGCTGCACCCGCTTCTTCCTGATAGCGAATGGCATTTTATTAGAAGCCAACGAGACCTTCTGTATTGAAGTGGATGCTGAGAGCAGCTTAGTAGCCGGGTGCCTATGGTGGCACAGGAACACAAAACAGAACGATCCCAAGTGAGACTCCATTTTGTTTGTCCTTCATCTGCTTGCGTATGGTGACTTTAAAGGTCCTGAGAAACGGCCCCCTGAATGCCCTCTTAGGGCGGTAGGGCGGGGGGTAGGGCAAACAGAGGATGGACCAGCGATGAGTCCCGGGTGATGTAAGAGAGCGCTGAACCAGTACATCATACGCTTGAATCTAATATTACACTGAATGTTAATTGACTGCAGTTTAAATAAAAACTTGGAGGAAAAGATAAAAATAAAATCACTGTTAATACAACTTTGCCAAGAGGTCTGAAAGTTGGTCTTCTACTGTGTGGCTTGAGGAGATGCAAAGATCTTAGCTAGCTGGTGGAGAGTTAAACATAGGAGCATCAAAAGTCAGGAAATGATGCATTAAGGCCGACAGCACTGTGGGCGGCGATGGGATGTCAGGAAGGTGTGATGATGGGGAATGGGACCAAGGAGACCTCACCACACATGACGTGCGGACAGGAGCTTCCTGGGGGCACCCGCAGCGAGGGTAAGAAGTGCCAGGGCTTTGAGCTGCTGAGGGAACTGACTGAGCTTGAGTTTGCCTCAGTTTCCTTATGTGTAGATTAAAATTAATAATGAGCTCCAAAAGGTAGAAACAAAGCTGAAATGGGATAAAATATACAAAGGTCTGAGTCTGCTACAAACGTGGAGCTAACGGTTAGGAGTGCCGTCCTCGGTGTGATTCTGCCAGCATCTGCCAGGGTCACCAGTGCCATGTCCCATGGCCGGAGTGGCTTGACGAGCACACATGTGTTGTCTCACAAGTCTGGAGGCTGGTGGTCAGAGAGGGAGGTGTGGGCAGGTTTGCTTTCCCCCGAGGCCTCTCTTCTTGACTGCCCACGCCCTCTTCTCCCCGTGCCCTCACCTGGGCGTCCTGATCTCCTCTTACAAGCACACCTGTCAGGTTGGTTTGGGCACACTTACATCCTCTCCTCGTCCTGCCAAATGGCTTCATTTTACCTTAATCCCCTCTGGAAGGATCTTATCCCCAAACACATCAACACTGAAGTGCAGGACCTTAGTAAAGACTACAAGATAGGAATTTGGAGAAGGACACAGTTTAGTCCATAAGAAGTCCTTTCTGATGACATAGCGGGTTCCCAGGGGCTGAGACCTGTCCCAGTCATTCATTTCTTCTGCGCTGTCTCCCTGATACTGCTGGGCTTATTTTCCTGTCACCAGTTAGATGTGGTCATGCAGAAGACATTAAAAATACGCACAGGGAAGAAGAGAAAATGAAACAGATAACATCTATCATTCTACCACTTAGAGAAAGACACTGTGCTGAACCTCTGATGTATATGCTTCCCTTGGCATCTATACATATGTAAATAGACTTTAACAAAGATGGAATTACACCATTTAGAACCCGTTTCATTTTACTTAACAGATTATTAGCACTGCTCATTGCTACGGCAAATAGAGACAACTCACCAGTTATAATAATGAGAGAACATTTTACTGTATAGAGAAACCATAATTTATTTATACAATCTCATAATTTTGAACATTTAGAAGGTTTTCATATTTTGCTCTCATCAACAATCCTGCTAGGCTGTGTCTTCTGAATGTGCTCAGTTATTCTCTGAGCTATTCCTCTGGGGTTTTAACTCCATAAAGACGAGGACTGTGCCTATGCTACACAATGATGCGTTACACCATGTGTAGGAGGCACTTACTACAAATAATCTCTCTGCCAAGTGCTGGGAAATGTGAAACTGCCCTCCACCTGCACCAGGAGCTTATATTCCAGAAGGGGGAATGAGACAAAGACGAAGCCCTCGTCTAGTCCTCCCAGAGGCTGGAACAGAGTGACAGAGGCACTTGGCTTGTGTAGGCAGCTCCCCCTGTCCAGCTGGGGGCAGCTCCAGGGCATGGCCAGTCCTGACTCAGCACAGAGGATGCTAAAGGCCGTGTGCAGGGTCACACGCTCAGGGCATGGCCGGGGGTGTGAGAATCGTGCTTCCCCCTGAGCACTGGGCTTTGGGATCCCATGGCGTTTCCTTGGAAACAGCTACATATGTGAAGGTCATATTCAAGATATTTGGTAGTTATTGAAATGTTTTGAAAGGGTCAAATCTCTTTGGTTTCCCCAGATTTTGAAATACATATAAAGGCAATGCTGTTTATTTTTTTCTTTTGAAACACATCAAAGTATTATCCCATCAGAGTTTCCAGACCTAACAATAAAGTTTTATTGGATTTCCATTGAAATGATATTCCAAATTAATTGGGCATATTTTTTTCCCAACTAAATCGGCAATGTCATCTATTTACAACTTCCTAAGGAGTAATGGGTTAGAAGCGTAAATCGGTCCCCAGAACATGAGGGACCTCAGAAACTGGGGAGACAGTCTCTGCTTGAGCTACCCTAGGTACAGTTAAATCTAATATACGCCAAACTCTTGGGTTCAGTCCAAAGTAGCTCAAAAGGTTATGGTTAGGCAGTCACCAAGATTCCCTAAGGAAGATTTATCCCCTAAGAGTCTTTAGTTAAAGTGCTCTATAACAAAAGTGGTATTTTCGTTCTTTTTTTTTCTAACAGAATTAGCCATTTTGAAGTCTTTGAGTGTTGGTGTGTGTGTGTGTGTGTGTGTGTGTGTGTGTGTGTGTGTACACGCATCTCTCAAATATGACTTGGCCCCCACAGAGCAACTGCGTGGAGAGTACAGATGTAGATGCTGGTCCTTGGGGGCGCGATGTCCGTACGTCGTGTCCTACGTTCATTGAACAGACCCAGATTTCTAAACCATCTCTGCTCTCTGGGTGCTAGGGCATTTTCATGCATTTCCTAGAATCTGTATTTGTTCCTCTGGGAATTTTTCTCCTATCATCTACGGTCTGAAATTAAATGAGTCATTATAGGTTGAGTGCCTTACCTACCATTGAGTCTATGCCTACCTTTGCTCTTCCCCTGACCACCAAAAAACTGTGAGCCCAAACAGAATCTATAGCAATTGTGATCTATTGATATGCATATGCATGATTATACATCTATAAATTACTCAAAAACATGTAACTGGAGACAACGTATGTTATCAACTAGCTATAATTTATTTTCTTTCTTGAGAGCAATCTCGTTGAGTTTAGAGTCCAGCACGATGTTCTCCAGCTAATATTGGCAGAGAAGAAATAAATGATAGAAAGGTAGTAGATAGCCCTAGAAATCCCAAGGAGATACAGACTTCGACTGATAACACTGCCTGATGCTGAGTCTTTCCAAAAGAATGAAAGGTTGAGAATCCTAGGGACTTGTGATGGATGTCCACAGCTGCAAAGTGCCTGGCATAACCCTCAGAAGTAAAGGAGAAGATGACGTTCTCAGACAGGAAGTTTCTTTGAAATCAAGAGGCTGGAATCCAAGAAAGGAAGTGAGTTGACTGAGGTTACACAATTAATTACCAGCAAACTGAAGACTAGAGTCAAGCTTTCTCATTCCAGTGCAGCATGGAGTTATAGAAGCTTTCCATGGATGGGCACAGATGACAACTTAAGTCCCACAAGGAGAAAAGAATGTGCTGATGATCTTTGTCATGAGTCATTCCTGTTGTTATTACAGAATGTTCCCTGTTATCACTTCTAACACCTGTGCTCTTCACCCTTCATGGATAAAAAGGGTCACTAGGTTCCCAGCTCCCTCAGCAACTGGCCCCTGGGAAGCCAGCAGTGCCAAGCCTATGGTGCCTTGTATGTAGTCGATAGGCTTTGCACTAGCTCAGCTGTGTGAAGGGCAATTTTGTAAGCGGGAAAGTTCCTTGAAAGACCAGAAATAGAAATCCAGCTAAGGCAAAGAAAACAGAGAAAAGGAGGTGGGATATAGACCGTGACGATGCAGTTTCCACCTGAAGGCAAAGGTGTGAGCTTAGAGCTCTCCCAGAAGTCCCCAAATCAATAAACACACACAGAGGTGTGATTAGAACCACATGCCGTCGTGGATAAGGAGGAGGGGCATTTTACTCAGTCATGACCACGTCCACCATCGTAGACGGAAAGACAGATGTTTGCCAAGACATGAGAGTCCTGCTTGTGGGAACATGCATTTCATCTGGCACCAGGCTTCTTTGAGACCAGGGACTGATATGGCCCTTGGGAATTCTGATTCACTTGGGCTGTGGGGGTGGATTCCGGGAACACTGTTTCTAGAAATCTCTCCAGGTACGGCAAAGCACACCCCAGTAGAGAAATAATTTTCTAAATTACAACTTGCCTGTGAAATGTTGGGTTTTCACAAGATATGTGTCTTAGTCTGTTTGGGTTGCTGTAACAGAATATCACTGACTAGGTAGCTTCTAGAGAAGAATTATTTCAGACAATTCTGGAGGCTGAGAAGTCCAAAGTCAAGGCTCCAGCTTGGCCGAGAGGGGGCCCTTTCGTTGGCTCACGACCAGCATTGTGGCGTCACAGGGCGGTCAGGGTGGGGGAGTTCTGTGGAGTGTGTTTTATAAGAACACAGGTATCTTTCATGATAGTTCCACCTTCATGACCTAATCACCTTCCAAAGGCCCCGCTTTCTATACCACTATCTTCAGGGGTTAGGGTTATAATATATGAATTTTGGAGGGCCACAACTTCTCCGACCATAGCATTACTCTTATATATAAAATATAAAATCTAACTTAAACATTGTTGTGAGGACCATTGACAAAGCACTTACGGCCCAGGCACATGCTGCACTTCAGGAGGATGACCGCCGCTTCCTCTCTGGCCATGACCGCACAACGAACACGACCAGCTTCTGATATCGCTGAAGGTGTGGGAGGTCGGACGTTTGGCAGAGGCTATCTCTTGGGCAACCCCACATTCAGACCCTAGCTCTCTAGCCAGAGTCATTGAGTGAACTGCTCCATCCTGGGAACCTACCCTGGAAGGACGAGTGCAGGGGAGGACACACATTGGAGCTTGTCACATAGATAAGGCGATGAAGAGTCCCTTAAATAAAAACCAACTGGAAACATTGATATGTTGGAAGAAAAGTTGAAGTGGACTGATTGGACCTAGAGTTGAGGAAGGAGGTGAGAAAGACGACCGAGGGAGATCAGTGGTTTGTGGCAGGCTGCCATGATGGCGGCTTGATCAGGAGGGCTCGGGAGAGACGGTGATTGGAGGGAAGGGGGTGGCTTGGCTTTCAAGGAGCAGAATCTGGTGTGGGGACTTACAAGGTAGTCTGAGGTCGGTGAGGTTGGGATTTGGGATTTGACATTCAAGACCCCTAAGGGCAGGAAACAGAAACTCAAGAATGACCGCCATATAAATGGTCTCCAGGTTGAAGCTGTCCCTAGAGCAGCATTTTGTTTTGTTCTGTTTTTACAAAAAAGGTCCATTTTCTCCATTAGCACTCCCATATTGTTTATTCAGTTACATAAAGGAGCTGTCTCTTTCTCATGAAAAATATGGCCAAACATGCAATTGCTGTATGATTCAAGGATTTGATAAGATGACTTCATTTTTCAATAGATGCAGGTAATTCTAGAGGGAGAAGTTCATTTCTCTACATTTAATTAATAGAAACTCTTGAAGGAGGAGAAACCTTCAACCAAGAGACAGGTGGGCGGAGCACCATGGGCATGGCTTGGGGGATAAGCACCTGCTGTCAGGCACCTGAGTTCCTGCTTCCTCCACTTCCTCCTCGCTGGTGCATAGGAACAGAAGAGGGCTAGGTAGGACCAGGTTCGGGGTCTGGCTGGTAAGCTGTCCCCAGCACAGCACAGATTCTGACAGATGGAGACATTCTTGGACAGGTAAGGCACGGACAGGCTCTGTCTCTTATGTCAGATTAAAATCTCTGAGAGAAGAGATCGTTGAGGGCCGTCCTGAACAGATACAAGGCTTTCATATTTGCCTATTGTATTATTTTACTTTGAATATGAAATCACATTCAGAGTTTTATTGTTAATTCCTTGGTTCCATTTTTGGGATGAGACATAGGTTAAGTGGGGGGAAATCATGTAGAATAATTTTATGCTTTTTTTATCAAATTTTACTAACGGGAGTCATAATTCGAATTGTTAAGCTTGTGCTTAAACCTTCTCTCTCCCCATCCCTCAGCAATATCAGTGGAACACATTTTTTTTTTCAGGAAAATAAATTTCTAAAATGCTAAAATTACTACACGTTAGACCATAAGAAAGCATATTAAGCAAATATTTGAAGTCTGTGTGGCTTAAAACCAGAAAGCATGGAAATTAAACCTTTAGGCCTAAAATTTAACATAACTTTAAAGTTTCTACATTTGAGTTGGACTAACGGTGTTTTTCCCCAGTTGGTTTCCAGAAACTCCTTTAAGCTCTGAATTAGGAAGAGGAAAAATACCCCCAAAAGAAATACAGAACAGTAGTATGATGACATTTTTTTTTTAAGAATCACTGCCATGTTGCACAACATTCTATACCTCTCCTTGAAAACTTCCTCTGTTTAAAGGAAAACATCATTTCTTAGAAAACAGAGGTTTTTAGATACAGACCCTAACATTGAATTATCCGATAAAATATGATAGTTTTAAGCATTTGGGGAGGAGGTGGATTAAGTAACAGATCTGATTCCCTGACTTTTCCCTTGTTAACTTCAGAAATTCAGAATCAGCAGTGCTCTGTACGGGGCAGCTGTGTTAAGGAAGCTGTTTCAAGTGCGGGCACTTTCCGCTCACTCAGATCGAAAGCTGCAGGGAGGCAGAAGGACACAGAGGTTCAGAATATACTCACAGTTAAACCAATAACAGCCACGTCTTTCTATCACTCAGTGAGTCCTCAGCCTTCAAAAGAGGACACATACTCTGTTTATGAAGCAAGTTTTCATCTCTTTGCTATAGAAGGACGTATTCTATTTTTACAACAATAAAACAAGCCTTTGGTTGAATGCATATTCTTATTAGACATATGTGTTAAGGCAAACAATAGTTCCTTTAACAACAGATTTCTGATGAAACGTGCTGCCTTGGAACATTCTGCTCGCTGAAGAGACACGCCTGTGCATAAATCTTTAATTAGATGATTGCAGTCTACTTATATCAGTGTCCCCGGTGAAGAAAAATATAACCGTTGAAGAAACTAAGAGTAGAGATGATTTGCTGAGACCTACCCACACGTCTACATGAAAATACAAAAGTTCATGAACACAAACTTTTACCAAACAAGGTGACAATCTGGTTAGAAGTGGAATTTTTTCTTTCTCCTTTTTTGTACATGTTTGTCCCTGAATAAAGCCCTGGCTTTGTGCTGATGATCTTCTGGCAAAAAAATAAAAAATAAAGCATCATCATCATCATCATCACTGGCCCTTCCTTCTCTGTTTCTAGCAGCATAACTGTCCTGGCTTGACTGTGGCCATGAGGGGCCATCCTTGATTTTCGGTGCCTGTTTCTTCTACACACATCTTCTTTCATCTAACTTCAACTCGGGAGCCTGAATCCCTACTTGTTTCAAATATTCACACAAGAATCTTTACACAGACAACTTGCTTCGGATCTCTGGACGCCCGCCTCCATATCTCTCTGTCTTGGGCCTTCTCCTGTACCTTTGGGGGAAGGATGGGTATTTCATGCTGTCTCTTCGGGGGAAGAAGGTGCCCCTGGGTGCCCATCATTGTGTGTCCCACATGTTTTCCAGCCTACCTCTTCCTGCAATGACCTCATGTTCACAGCAGGTGATGAAGCATGAAGTCTAGAAGCATATTTGAAGTTTGAAAACAGGGCTAATTTTTGTGTGTTCCTCAAAGCACCAGGATTGATCAGTTCAATACTGCACATCTCTGGCTTGATCAACTTCCCTCCCACAGCGGAATGAAGCCCATCACACAAGAACAAGCCTAAGCAGAGTCTCGCTTGCTGCGGGAGTTTGTGCTCTACAAACGTCACTGGTGTCCCCAGTGTTCAGCGGGGAGTATGTCCCGCTGTCCTCTAGCTATTCAGCTTAGGCGGGAGTGGGGGCCTCGGGTGATGGCTTCATGACACTTCCCGCGAATCTATTTCCAAATGCTTTTTCTCTGGGCGGGCATACATAATCATTAGTGGGTGACAAGACATATTTCTGGCCATGAACTTTGAGCCGATGGCATAATGACAAAGTCAGAAAATATTAGACTATGGTGATGGTGAGTTAGTCCCTTGTCATGAAACTAACCAAATTTTAAACTCAGTTAAAAGAACCAAGGGCTCCCAAGGATCTATGTATATATAGCTTACATTTTGAGTGGTGGCATAGAAAACTGGAAGACAGCTAAAACTGGAATGTATAAATGAAAGTCGCCATAAAAGCAAGACACTATCAGCTTTGGAAAAAGGGCCGCTTTCAGTGCAGTTAAAAGTTTTGCTTTTTGCTACTTCACCTTTTACATTTAGTGACAAGACTTTTTTTTCAATGTCACACATTGTAAATCGAAAGAATTTTTAAGGGGTGGAAAAAGCCCATGATGAGGGGGCAGACTCAGTTCCGCCCACTTGTGACTATGGCAGTAGATAATTATTCATACCTTCCCAACGTTCTCTCGTGTTGTCTGTGTTATAATTAGGGCTCTCTATTAGAAATAAGGCAGTAAAGTCTCCCTGAAGAATGGCTGAGTTTGTGTGCCAGAATATTGGACTATAAGGGCTACTTTTTGTTGGGTTTTTATTATAACATGTGCTACATTAACTCACTCACCTTTAAAAACTTTTTTTCCCTCTCTATTTGGAGGTTGCCCAAACATTTTTAAGTTGTTTCCTCATTTTTACGGATTATAGGAAAACCTCAATCATGTCCCCAAACTCACATTTGAATAATAATAAAAAAATCATATTTTACTACGAAAGTGTTGGCAGGAGGTTAAAATATCACTTTGAAAAGCACTTACTCACTTACTTTTATTTTTCAAGAATTGCAAAGCAGCCTGACTTAGGTAAGACATGTGGTTAGTTTTAACTTCAATTTGTTTTATTTGAAAGAAAAAAAACACCTTAATTTGGGTCTTCAAGAATGCAACTTAAGTAAGTCCATGAAAATAAACATGAGGCAAGCTGCAGGAGGATTTGGGGTCTTGGGCAAAGTCTTAAAGGCAAGGAGGAATTTGGAATCTTAGATCCTTAAAGGGTACGAGGCACAGGAAACAGAGTTTGCAGGGATGTGTCCGTTCGTGTAGCGTTAATGGGCTGACCATGATGAGCAGGGAAGCTTGCACCATCTCTGTGAGGGCTAGAATCTATGTCATCTACAGTGGGCACTCCAAGAATGAGCGCTATAGTAGAGGAACGCAGTAGTGGCTGGATTCTCCCTGAGCTGAGGCAGTTCCTCAGCTCCGGGTTCTGCTTGGACACAACCATGGAGACATGTCTTCAATCCCTTGTGGCTCAGGGTGGACAGATATATTTGGAATTGGTAAGAAGTCACAGGAACATGAGGTGACTTGTATTTGTGTGCTCCATGTGACTGCTCTCCCATTGCAGAGGTCTGTCCTGGCAGGTTCCCCAGGGCGGCAGGGGAGTTGCAAGGAGGGCGGTGGGGAGGGTTAAATGCACATAGAAGCAAGCAAATTTAGTTCAGCAGTGTTCCTCCTTATTTTAGGATGTAGCTCACATTCTAATCTTTTGTTTCTAGTCTTTCTTCTTTTACCAGACTTGACCTTGTCCTTGAGCCCAGACATTCACCACCAATGCCCAGCTCCCATGCCTTTCACATATTTCAGTGATAAGATTTGTCGCAGGGTATTTTAAATATTTAATTACATGTCTGTCACTTTGCTGGACCTGAATAGGGCAAATGCCTTGCTCAGCACTTTTGTGTTCCAAGGGAGGCATTCAACAAAGAGTGTAGGAGAAAAATCAAGAATAGGTAAAGGTAAGGAAATAGGAAAGGTAAAACAAAGGTGATCCCACTGGTAAAGCTCATATATTTTCATGGACAACTTAAGTAAAAAAATCTATAAATACATCCTAGCCTTATATTTTAATACTCAGGTAAGGGATGTTTCCTTTTCCTGGTATCATGAATCTTTTCTTCAAAACATCTCATTGCTACGTCTTTGAAATACTCCTGTTTCACAAATATTCTCAACTCAAAGGTTATCAGCTCAAAGGATGAGAATTATATGATTGATTTCTCTCCTAATAATATCAGTGATTCCTTATTACCGAGGACATGCTGTGATGTGATGGGCACACAAAATGCTTATGAGAATAACGTGCTCACTCCAGAGAATTCCAGAATGCGGCATCCGTGAGAGAAGCCTTGATCCCACGTCATTCCCCGAACACTGACAATGGATGCTAGGACAATGAATGAATGAATGAATGAATGCCATGTTTATGTGAAACTGAGGCCTAAAGAAGGCATTTCCCCCTCTGTTCCCAAAAGTGGAGGTACACGTCCTGACCCTCTGCTCACGTGACTCTGAGCTCAAGATTAAATGACAGAAATTCCTTCAAGGACAACTGTGCCCATGAGACACTCAGAACCTTTCTTGGTGCCAAGTTGCACATCTAACTCTAAATCTTGCTTCTTGAGGGTCTCGGGGTTAATGTCACTCTTGCAAATGGTTGTCTGTGTCACGTAGACTTTACCCCTGAAACTCCCTTGCAAAAATGAAACTTTTTAATAAGTTCATCAAAGAAATTAGAGTGGCTTATTAATACCCATTCCAAATTCTCATGAAAAACTAAAATCCATAGGCCAATGAAGAGCCCTATTCTCATAAATAAAGACAATATAACATTAGTCCTCATATACTTTTTTTAAGTCTTTATTTATTTGAGAGAGACAGAGAGAGCACAAGAGGAGTAGCAGAGGGAGGAAGGGAAGGAGAAGCAGACTCCCCACTGAACAGGAAGGCCACCTTGAGGCTCGATTTCAAAGTCTTGGGATGATGACCTGAGCAGAAGGCAGTTGCGTGACTGACTGAGATACCCAGGTATCCCTACTCTTTTTTATTCTTTAAAATTCTCTTCTTGGGGCACCTGGGTGGCTCCATCATTAAGCCACTGCCTTCAGCTCAGGTCATGATCCTAGGATCCCTGGGACCCCAGCCCCACATCGGGTTCTCTGCTCTGTGGGAGCCTGCTTCTCCCTCTCTCACTCCCCCTGCTTGTGTTCCCTCTCTAGCTGTGTTTCTCTCTGTCAAATAAATAAATAAATAACCTTAAAAACAAAAACAAAACAAACAAAAACAACAGCTGGTGCTCTAGCTGAGGTATGGGGCTAGGAGGTGTCTGCATGAGTAGGCACCATAGGATCAAGGTTCTGTGGCCCCACTGTCCGCAGAGGCCGTCCCTGGGACCCAGAAGGGAGAGGTGTTGTCCAGACAAGGAAGGCGGAGAAATGAGAAGGGGTAGAGGACAAAGAGCGCTTGAAGACTATGTTGGACCTGAAACACCTTCATGTAATTTAAACATTTAAACTTAAAATAACATTTGAAGGAGGATAGTTAGTCATTACTATATTCAGACTAAATGTCTGATTTTTAAAAATCATTCTCACATTGGGGCCTACAAAATGGAAATTAAGGTGAGCTATATAGAGCAGGAGGCGACGTGGAGAGAGCCCTTCAGCCTATGGAAAGTCCACATAAAACTTGAAATGTTAACATGACTTCTTTCACCTCAGGTGAATTTATAAATGAAACTTTTTTTTTCCCTTTTTTAAGGCTACAAATTCATTACTATATTCTTGGGAATGACTGATTCAATTCAAAGGATTTTTAATAATTCTGGTAACTCTAATCTGAACCATTATTTCTAATTTCTTAATATGAAACTAGAAATATTGGTGACCTAATAAGTTTTACAGCACGGCACACAACTTTCTTTATGGAGCTCACGCCATTATGTAATATGTTATAAAGCAAGTTGAATGTTGTAAAACTCATTATTTTTTTTCTCTTAGCTAAAGTGCATGATAGCCAAAAATTTAAGTGGAAAGCTATTAAAGTTCCAGAAATCCCAATCTTACATTTTTTTTTAAATGTTCTATTTTGCTTTTTTTGGTGCTCTGTGTCCCAGGTACTGATGCTTGGTCTACTGAAACGGAGTGTCTTAATGCTACAGAGTAAGGCTCCCATGGAATCTTGGCTCTTCTAAATGTTTATCTGTATTATTTTTTTCACTTTTGTTAGGACACTTATAAACTGAATGAAACAATCAGTTTCATTCAAAAAAAAAATGAATCATTTTTAAAAAAGGAACCTAAACGTTAGAAAGAATCATTTCTCATTGATGAGATGATTACCCTAAGCTCCAACCCCAAATGATTTCCGTCCATCTAAAAGACCCCCCTGCCCACCATGGGGCAGGAAAGAACATACTTACTTCTTGAGATTTGCTCTCGCTCAACCAGAGGGCTTGCCGGCTGAGCTCTGTGAACAGGTCTGGAGAAGATTCGGTTCTATATAGTTGAAGATGCGGATTAAAACGATGTGATCTTGAACCTGATGGGCCAGGAGCATTACTGGGTGTCTTTTTCATACACCTGGATGAGTTTCAACTGGTGAGTGAGAGGTAATGGTGAACACAGAGAGCAAGGCACGGCCCAGAGGGGCATGTTAAGCCCGTTTCTTCTCCAACAAATGAAGTGGAGGGTTTTGCAAACTTGTTAAAATGAGGGATTTTTTTTCTCTCCTTTCTTCTTTTTTCTTTATCATCGTTTTTGCCTAGCTTGATTTTACTGCTTACCCAGTTCCCATAAATCAGAAGTATGCTTACAGACTAATCTTTCTGTGCAATTTTTGCAGTGTAGAAAAAAACCCCAGAATAGGAAAAGTTTCTGTTGACAAATTTCCAAGTAGCGAACTAGGAACTACAGCCGGCACTTACATTGAATTTCTGGAAATGTGATCACATGCGGAAGTCAGTATTAGAATCTATAGGGATACAGTCTTCACTTCTCTGACTTTAATATTGCCAAATGATGACATACACTGTGGCAGAGACTTCTAACTACCTGCAAATATCCATTTTCCCTTTTCCCTTAGTAATTTTACCTTCTGATTTTTAACCAGGCTCCTGGCTCCCCATCACAATGGGGCCATGTAGTTAAATTCTGACCAATGGACT
>PITA01029114.1:0-18360 GCA_004023965.1 Spilogale gracilis | reverse complement strand
GCTGAGTGAAATAAGCCAAGTAGAGAAAGTCAAGTATCACATGGTTTCACTTACTTGTGATGCATGTGGGGTAACCTAGAGGACAGTGGGAAAAGGAAAGTAAATGGGAAGTAGGGTAATCCAGGGAGAGAAACGAAACAACAGAGACTTTGGACACAGAAAGTAACTGAGGGAGTTGGAGGGATGGGGGTGGAGGGATGGGAGAGCCTGGTGGTGGGTACTGGGGACACCTATTTCGTGGAGCACTGGGTGTGGGGATGGGGAATGAATCTTGGAACACTGGGAAAAAAAAATTAAGTAACAATAAAAAAAAAAAGTCCTCTGTCCTCCACTTATTCATCCCCAAATCTCAGAAGACATCATTAAAATCATTTAATAAAGTTATTATTCATATAGATATCCCCATATATTTACCACTTCCTAATATTCTTTACCTTCTTGTGGTTTCTTCCTCTCATCAAAGTTCTCTTAAAGAACCTCTGTAGCATTTCATATTTTGATTCCTCAACCCTTCCTTGAGGAAAATACAGAGTAGAGCTGAGGAGTCAAAGTATAAAATCTATGCTAAAAAGGGTGGGGAGCAATGAAAGAAAAAGTATTTAAAAAGCATTCACAGTTAATGTAGTATTTCTACTTTCTGCCGTGTGTTTTCTAATACCACCACACAAATTTCCAATTCTTGGTGGGCCCTGAGTGGCTATTCACAAATTTAGCTTTATTTTGACACTGTCTATCTGACATTAAGGTCAGATCCCACGTTAAGGGCTCAGTCATACAAAAGTGCCCCTCTTATCGGATGCCAATCACAACTCCCAAGTTGTTACCTTTGCTTCTGATTCATTGGCTATACACCAGAGATTCTTAAGACCCCTTCTTGGGTTTAGTTATTTTGATTGAATGGCCCACAGAACTCAGCAACAGTTTACCTACCAGATTAGTGTATACTACAAAGAATATTAAGGGATATGAGTGAATAGCCAGATGAAGTGACACACATGGCAAGATCTCGAAGGGTCTCAAATATCAGAGCTACTGTCTGGGGAGTTTGGGGTGTGCCACCTGCCTGGTACATGGATTCATTCTGGTTCACTAACCTAAGTCACCCAGGCACCCCAAAGAAGATGACATCTACATATAATTTAAAGAGATACCTAGGTAGGTAAGTCGGTTAGGTGTCTGACTCTTGATTTCAGCTCAGGTCTTGATCTCAGCGTTGTGGGATCTAGCCCCACATGGGGATCTTAACACAACAGGGAGTCTGCTTGGGATTTCTCTCACCTCCCTCTCCTTCTGTCCTTCCTCTCCTCCCTGCTCTCTCTCTCTCTAAAAATAAATAAATAAATCTTTAAACATAATTTAAAAGCTAAACCACCAATTGTTTTTATCTTAATTCCATTGACAACTCAGTCATTCTACATATCTAATTTAATTGTATTAATGTACATGTATGTATACTGTGATCTATCAAGAAAGAATTCAAGAGTATCAAAAAAAAGAATTCAAGAGTATCTGTTTATATCTAAGTATAATCATTTCAATGACAGCATAGGTCTGTGAGGATATTTGAATTTTATAAATTGTATCAATGTAACTGAATAAAAGCAAGTCACTTTTAAGGAATAGAAAAGTCATACTATACTGTTTTTCTTAAATTATTGCTTTTTAAATTATTTTAATCTTTTCATGCAATAGTCTATCCTCTTTGTTACTCTATACCTGTAAACAGCATGAAATCGAGAATCCCCTTTATAACGTGCTCCCCAGATGATTGTTTATACATTAAAGTTTTCAAATTGCTATATGAAAAGATAGGGACTATCTCATCATTATAACCTATTAACTAATTCTATATGAAAAATGCTGGTTATCATTATTTGAAACTCATTTTAATAAAAGCAAAATATCCAAAAAATATTTTGCTTTAGGTATTAACCTCGTTCTTGAGGTTGTGACCAGTTGAGCATGCACAATACAGAAATAGAGCTTTTTGTTTATTTGTATAATTACCTCAGCTCTTGCCCTCTGGGGCTGACATAGCAGAGTTCCTAGATATGTAAGATAGATAGATGATAGATAGATAGATAGATAGATAGATAGATAGATAGATAGATAGATAGATAGATGATAGATAGATATAGATAGATAGATAGATAGATGATAGATAATTTTTTCATACTGCTCAAGTATTTAAATTTAATGACTTTAAGAAAAGTCTCTTCTAGAAAAACATCATTTCATCAGTTAACATTTATTATTATACAAGATAGAATTTTAGGCTACTTCATATTTACTTCAATTTAATGACCCTTTAAATAATATCATCAGATAATGTATACACTTTGTGGAACAAGTTCCATTTTGTTTACAAAACTAAATTTATACTTTCAAAGTAATTTTTTTAAGTGGATCCACCTTTAATCCAGCTTCCTATGCAGTATATGATTCTCTAATAGCTCAATATATTTTATCACTCAAGACAATACAAATAGAGAGTACCCATATCATTCACAGGGAGAGGTATGTGAAGCCCATAAAATAACTGAGGAACTAGAGATTACAAATTTAAAGCATGATTAAAAATGCAAAATAGTAACACATTATTAACATTTTAAATAATATTTTATTTTACTTTATTTTTATTTTATTTTATTTAGGATTTTATTTATTTATTTGAAAGAGAGAGAGCACAAGCAGGCAGAGAGGCAGACAGAGGGAGAAGCAGGCTCCCCATTGAGCAGACAGCCTAACATGGGGCTCAATCCCAGGACTCTGGGATCAGAACCTAAGCCAAAGGCAAATGGTTAACCAATTGGGCCACCCAAGCATCCCTAAATAACATTTTAAATACAGTATTGATGCAGTAGCTTAATCTACTTAGCCAATGAATTTTCAGTATAGTACAGTGCTTATGTGCTTGGAATTCAAAGTCAAACAAACATGAGTGAAATACTGGCTTTGCAAAGTGATAGGTGCAAGTGGTTTACTGTTGAACCTTCAAGTTCTCATTTAAAAAACCAGGATAAAATAGGACCTATCTTCCAGTAGATACTGAGGCCCAGCAAAACATTCATTTTATAAAGGCAAGAACCTTGCTCTCTTTCTCACTGTTTTACTGCAAGCACCCAGCATGTTATCTAGTACATAGCAGGTATTTGACAAATAATTATTTAATGAATTAAATTTGTCAAAATGCAAGACTTATTAGCACAGTGTTAGGCATTAGCAAGATTATAGCTATTATTGTTGTTGTACTGGGTTCCAAGATACTTACAATCATATATTGTCCATTTAATAAAACCATCTATGTGCTTTATTCTTCACACATTTCTAAGGCATTCCAAACAGTTAACCCAATAATAAAATCTAGGTGTAAATATTAAGGCTAATGTACAGAAATAATACAAGCATCAATCTTTTCCAACTCATACCTGTCCAGAGGCAATTATGATTTACTTTACAAGAGCCCATGATGAGGCTGAGAACTTTATTAAGCTATTTGGAAATGTTGAAATTATAAAGAAACATTTAAAGATATGCTTTATATTCATAATACTGGGAATAAATGTAAGAGGACAAACAAATCAAAGTTTAATTTTCAGATGTATGGTGCATTGGACTTGTTTTATAACAGAATGCACAATTTTGAAAAAATGAAAACCTATAATGATGCCATCAATCAAGTTGGCCTTGAAAAGTATTTCTTAAGAGTCACTAGCCAGCATGATGTCTGCCTGGGCTCTAAGATTTACACTTCTTCTATGTACATTTTATTATATGTCTGTTATTACATCATTAATCAGTGGAGGAAGTATTTATAGTATCCACCGCATAAAAAGACCTCTGTCAAAAGCAAAAACACAAACAAAAAGCCCTGAGGAACATCAATGTGCTCAGCTTATGAAAATCTTAAAGCTTTAGGGAATTGAGAGATAAAGGCAGATGCATATTAATCCAGAACTGTGGTTAGAAAGCTTACATGAGAGTGAAACATTTTAAACTAAAATCTTGAGATTTTCATGTGAATTTTCACAATTTAAAGTCTACAAGCCTCAGTTTCTTTGTCTGTTAAACGGATATTCAAAGGAATGAATAAAATGAAATAATGCAAGCAAGTTGTTTTGGAAGGTTTCCTCACATAAAATAAGAACTTCATAAAAGTCATTTTCTTACTTTTTTATATAAATTCAAGGCAAATTACAACTATATGAAGGTATTGTGACACAGAAATTGAAATTGCAGTTTATCCTTTGACAACACAAGGATTGGTACCAACACCTAGCACAGTTAAAAATATACATATACTTTTGACTCCCCAAAAGCTTAACTACCAAAGGCCTACTATTGACTATAAGCCTTGGTAATAACAACATGTATTTTGTATGTTATATGTATTGTATACTGTATTTACAATAAAGTAAGCCAGAGGAAAAAAACATCATAAGGAAGAAAGATTATATCTATTATACTGCACTGTATTTCATGAAAGAAAATCCATATAGAAGTGGAATTGTTCAACCACACATTTTGCTCCTGAAGACGACAGTGTCTTCAGGACAAGAGGGATTTAGAAGGGATAGAGCAGACCATAACTTTGAGATGATAACACACTAAAGTTAAAGAAGATACTGCAGAAACCATTGTATAAAATGTTTGAAGGGTTACATTAAGTTCATGGCAATCAAAGTGGAAAGATAAAGAATCTAAGAGTCATTACTAGTAAAGTACGAATAAAATTAGGGACTGGATATCTATATTTATTTCACATTTAAAAGAAATACAAGCATAAGTTATATAAGAGTAAGCATAGATACTGATAATTAAGAAATATTTTGTCTTCTCCAGATTCATGTTTTAAAGCTCTGGGAAATCTGTGTGTGTGTGTGTGTGTGTGTGTGTGTGTGTGTGCGCGTGTGGTGATGGCAGAGACAAGGGAACATGTCAAATTTACAAATTTGCTCTTTGGATTAAAGATGCTTTGGAAGAGCTAGAAGAATAGAACCTATGTTTCTGGTGAATCCATATAACTTCCAATAACAATTTTTTAGGTACTTATTATGTGTGAGGTACTGTAAATTGCCTATATAACAGTAAACAAGATAAAATATAACTAACTTCATTGCTCTTTATTTTGCAAAAAGAGGCAACTAGGGAAAATAACCTAATAAACAATATAAACTTAGGTATGAATATTTATTATATATGGGTATTACAATATATTGAATTTGAAAGCAGAGAATATGATCTACAAATATCTATTGCAAACGTGCTGTATATCACCATATATAAATACATATTTAACACAAGTTTACAATACATTACCAGTAATTATCAAATTTAATCTGGAACTCAAAACTTGACAATCTCACAAAACTGTGTTACATGCAAGACAATTAAAACATTATTATAATTATTAGTAGTAATAGTAATAGAACAACAAACTAAGGTATTGGTTTTTTTCCAGGTCAAAGAATAAGAGGTAAACACACACTCTTATTAACATAAACTCTTTTTTTTTTTTTTTAAGATTTATCAGAGTGAGGAAAAGTGCACAAGCTGGGGGAGGGGCAGAGGGAAAAACCTTAAGCAGACTCTGCACTGAGTGCCGAGCCCTATTGTGGGTCTTGATTTCACAACTATGAGATCACGACTTGAGTTGAAATCAAGAGTCTGATGCTTAACTGACTGAGCCACCCAGGTGACCCAACATGAACTCTTATTATTAACTGCCAGATGTGGGCACCTGGATGGCTCAGTCAGTTAAGTGTCTACCTTTAACTCAGTTCATGATCATATGGGATTGAGTCCCACATCAGGCTCCCTGCTCAGTGGAGAGTCTGCTTCCCCCTTCCCATGCATTCTCTCTCTCTCTCTTTCTCTCTCTCTCGCACAAATAAAATATTTTTTTTAAAAATTGCCAGATGTGTTCTTAAAATTTATTTACCATAAATTTATTACCCAATTTAATCTTTAAAATAGCCCTATGAGTTACATACTGTTATTATTCTTCATATACTGAAAAAGTTTATTTCCATGTCCCGTTATGAATGAAATATCTAAGGTAAATCCTTTGCTTTTCTTATTTTTACCAACAATTAATAATAGCTATCCAGAGGAAAGAAATTATTAAATATTTTCAAGATGTCACTATTTCAAACATACAGTAGTTCTTTATAATATACTTTGACAAAATTATTAAAACCATATGGGCAAATAGGGTATCTTATTCACTTTAACTTTCTTTTTCTTTTTCTTTTAAGAGATGGGGGGCAGCGGGAGCAGAGAGGGAGAGAATTTAAGCAGGTTCCATGTCCAGCACGCAGTCCAACACAGGTCATACTCAGGTCTTATTCTCACAACTCTGAGATAATGACCTAAGCCAAAATCAAGAGTTGAATGCTTTGTTAGGGCCTGCTTAGCTTCAAGGCCACCATAACAAGCTCTGAAAGTCCCTGATGATTTAGTCCTCTACATATCTATGACTCCCTGGTGATTCATGCCTTTACAAGGCCCTGTTTACCAAATGAGGGCAGTTAAGTCAAGAAACCATTTGTGCATCTTGCTTCAGTTCCTGGAATATGTGTGTGGGTGTGTCTGAGGGGGTCAAAAGTTATCTCACCCAACTTCTCTGTAACTTGTTTGCCCTTGCCTATAAAAGCTGTGCTGAAAGTATGCTCAAGGCCTCTCAGCGTCACCAGTAACGAGTGTGCGGAGGTCTGGGTTCGAACTCGCAATAAACGACCCTTGCTGTTTGGCTTTGACTCTAGACTCTGGTGGTTGTCTTTGGGGGGGGGTCTCGGAATTTGGGCATAACAGCTTAACCAACAAAGCTACACAGGTGCCCCTGTCTTATTCACTTTAATTCTATTTAATATCTGATATAGTCATTGTCACACATAGGTATTTGAAGTGGCTTTTATTTTAGCTTTCTAATGTCTCGCTCCTAACTGCTTCCCACTTTCTAGAATCACACCTTTGTCAGAAACTTCTAATCATGTCTAGATTTGATGGGAGTTAGTTTAATTCCTACCAATAGAAAAACTAGCATAATTTGATTCAGATTCTCCTCTCCACCAGACTGAGGCAACAGCTGTATGGTACACATTCAGTCAGATATACTTTCTCTTGAAAAATCTTGAGAGAGTGACAGAACCTTGAGAATGAAAATTTGAGAGCATAACAAAGGGCATGAAGACATGAGATCACCTACACTAAAGCAACAGACCAAACTTGTAGAGGACTAGATTTTCTGGGGAGTGAGTTCTGTCTGCATTTGCTATTAGTTTCTCAGCTAGTCTCAATCTTTAGGCTTAAGGATAAGTAAATTCAAGTTAGCTGGGCTTGTTATGAAACATAATTTTATTCCATTAGGAAGGATTAGAAATTGATTAATTGGTAATTCCATCATAGAGTCAAGGCTTCAACTGATTATATAATATTTCAACTGTCCATTATGTTCAAAGGAAGAAATATTTTAATGGCATAAGGACAATCTTCTACCTAACATTATTTAGGGCAGAATTAATATATTTATTTCCAAGTACGGTTATTTGGTGTTTGACTGCCACATTCCTTTTTGGATTATGGGAACAAAGCAGCAGAAATCAAGGAAGGGTATCCTTAAATATGTAAACAAAGCACATCTAAAACACTAATACTTCTTTTATACTAGTAGGCCCAATGTTACCCTTCTTCAGTATATACTTAGCTTGAAAAATATCAGAGCAATGCAGAAAAGCTATAACCTAAAAAGAATAAGTGTTCTCAAATTCTGTATTTGAAAGCCTATTATATCAGTATATTAAGCTGGTTTCTAGTATTTCCCTTACACTACTCTGTAACTGTTCCACAACATTCATTTTACTAATTTTGATTATAGGTAAGCATTAATCCACTTTTCCCATTCTGTTTCAAAATTTTTGCTTCTGAATTCAGATTAGACAAATTCTAAAGCCACAAGAGAATCAATACCTAATATACTTCTGAATGTAGTCCTCAGCATTTTTATCTTGAATTAAAACAACTTGAAGTGTTCACAGTACCACCTTTAATCAAGTGTAACCATAAACTGCAAAGAATTGAAAATGAAATGAGTATAGGATATTTCACACTCCAAGCAGTCAGATGATAATAAGTTTCCACCTGTTAACATATTAATAACAGTGTTAAAGAGCACAATGTGCCCGGAGGTATTACAAGTCTATGCAATTTTACATGTGTCAAAGAAATGGTTTGCTTGTTAGCAACTAGTTAGAGTATCAAAGCAGAGTGAAATCCACAGGGAAACTAGTTGTGTAATAAGGAAAGGGGGAAATCTTCATTCCTTGAGTCATTTAAAATAACCGATAAAAGACACTGTATAATATAGCAAGAAAGAGTGCCCTCTAAAGGATATTAGAAGATCTACAGTAATAGATCATTTCAAACCCTAATGTCTGTGATTAATATGTCCTAATTTTGAATGGTGCACTCAGGAAGAAGAGAGATGATGAATACTAATACAACAAGCCACAGCACAGAGAAAGGGTAACCAGTACTAATGACTGACATAATAAGGCTAGGCGGAACATATGGACAGATTACCTCAATATAATAACTGGCTGGTTAAATTATGTTTCTAAGATTATCTTACTTTCTGCCTATAAGTGTTCCCCTCTATTCTAAAACTTTGAAAGTATTTTAGCACTAAGTTGAAAATCTGAATATGAAAAAATTAAGAAGGCCAAACAGAACACAATATACTTTACCTGAATTTTTAAAAAGAGTATTAAAACCTAAAATAAGGCCAAAACCAAAATAAAAACGCAACATTTTCATTAAACTCTTTTATTGCTGAAAAGCCAAAAAAAGTTCATAAAAAATGCATCACTGTCTAATGTTCATAACAACTGTTTTATTTTCTTTCTGTACTTCATGACTAAGACATGCTAACTTTGAAAATCATGATAACTGTGTTTGGTAAAATTGTCAAATATTTGCACTTTCTTTATAATCTCCCAACATGTTAGCTTGACTGTATCATACATTTTTTCCTGCAATGAACCAACCCTAAAAAAAAAAAATCCCAAAGAGTCCTCAATTAAAAATTGATAATCTATTGGTTGATTACCCATTGATTCATTTGGGCTATTATTTGTTGATTACCCATTGGGCTATTATTTTTTTAACTTGGAAATTATTCTTCAGTACTTTTCCTTAAAATTTAAATTCAATTATCCAACATGAAGTACATCATTAGTTTCAGATGCAGAGTTCAAGAATTAATCAGTTCTATATAACACCCAGTGCTCCTCACATCACGTACCCTCCTTAATGCCCATCATCAGATTACACCCCATCCCCTCACCCACCTGCTCTGCAGCAGCCCTCAGTTTCTTTGCCACAGTTATGTCTCTCATGGTTTATCTCCCTCTCTGATTTCCTCTCATTCGTTTTTTTCCTCTCTTCCCCTATGATCCTCCATGCTGTTTCTTATATTCCTCACATGAGTGAAATCATGATAATTCTTTCTCTGATTGACTTTTCTCACTCATGTCATTCCACCCACATCGATGAAAATGGTATTCATCCTTTCTGATGGCTGAATAATATTCCATTATATATATGCCAAACACATTTATTTCTAATTAATATAAAAGATTATACTTCATGATGAGTGAGAAATGGAACCAGCTATGTGTTATACTTTTTTACATTTATCATCCATAAAAATAGGAAAATTATATAAAATCATAGAATAAGTAAAATAAGGCAAATTTGCACAGTAAACAGTAAAAAAATTGATATTAGAAATAATTATGGTGTCTCTAGAACATAAAGGTACCCTTAACTAACCTTCTATAGCGAAGAAAAACTAAATCCAAACTCTTCTGAACTAATATTAGTCAATCCCAACCACACATAGGGAAAACCCACATGGTAACCAGATAATCGTGGAAACTCACAGGCAGTCATTATGCTAAATACATGCAGGGAAGGTCTATATGGAAGCATTTTGATCATTTATTTAATATACCTGTTTTCACAATTTAGATTAAGAAGAACTAATAAAAGCATGTTATAGAACAGTGAAAATCTGTAGTTTGTGTTTCCTACTATGCAAAAACAGGAAAGTATGTTCTTTAAGCAATTCTAAATAGATCATATAAAACCACATGCAGCATATAGAAACTGATGGACATATAGATATATATAGATATAGATATAATTTATTTATTCTAGCTAGGTTTATAAGAGCCATACACTTACCCAAACATAAGAATAATAAAAAGCTCAATGTAAATAATGAGGTCTGTGCTTAAATTATCTAAATTATTTGCCTTTTCAAATAATGTTCTGTTGGAAAGGGCTGAAGAGCACACTGTTAGAAAGAAAATGTCCCATCGGTCCCATAGCAAATATATATGCGAAGTTCTGCTTGCACTCTTAAAAAAAAATACACAATGATGCAATTTTACCTCATCAAAGGTTCAAGTGATTTAACATAAGTGGATATTTTTTTTTTACAGCATGCCAATTAATATGCTTTGGAACGACGTTATTTTATACAAGTCTGAGGAGCTCGAACTAATCAATTATAGAGTTGAAGATGCATCTGCTAAGGGTTAGGAAAATTAGTAATTTGCCAGAGCTAAGAGAAGGAGCAATAACTCATATTTTTAATACAACAAATAATGTGTTAAAAAGATTTATTTTTAATTTAAAAAATGCTGTTGTTTCTTCTGAGAGAAATTAAATATAAAACCATTAGGTTATACTACAATTTCCTTTATAAAAACCATTTCTAATAAAATATTAGCAAAAGAATATGAATGTCATTGCTTTTTTTTTTTTTTTTTGCTTTATCAAGCTGAAACTATTGTCAAAAGACTGTGTAACACAGATTAAACATATCATTCAAACTATTTGGAAATTTAAAAAGAAATTCAAATCAATTTCTCTCCTGAGATTTTTTTTTTCCCAGATAAACAGCCTCTGGCAAGGATAATTTTAAACAATTGCTACAACAATTTTGTAGCTATTGCAAACACGTTTTGCCTAAACCAGAATAATAACTTGTACCTGGTACCTATGATTCATTCTCCATACAAAACTGGAATGCATTTGAAGAGTCACTCAGATCACACTATTCCCTCCTCGTTATATGGAGTCCACAATTCAAATATGTTGCCATGTCATGAAAGAATTTTTTTGCTGGTCCTACCCTATTTTTGAATTTATATCCTATCATTCACTTGCTTCTTAGGATTCAACAACACCAGTTTTATAATCTGTCCTCAGAATTGGCAGGCTTAGTCTTAGGGCTTTTGACATCACCCTTCACTCCATCTGGAAAGCTTTCTCAAGACCTTGATATAGCCAACTTCTTCTAGTATAGAATGCAGCTGATTTAACTGCCACATCTCAAACAGGATTTTATTAACCATGGTACCTAAACAAGCACACCTACAGTCTTGGTCATTGCAATATATTTTTTTTTTATAATAGAGGTTTGCACTACCTAAAGTGACCTTATTTTTTTTTTCCTCTCCATCAAAATATAAACTCTGAGAAGCAACTTGTCTGACTTTTTCAGAACTTTATATTGAGTGCCTAGAAAAGCACCTGACCCATAAATTATACTCAATAAATATTTCAGGAATGAATGACAATCACCTGGATTAATATATCATGAAAACATAAATTTGGATTAATTTAAAAAGTCCGAGAATGTATATAATTGGCAATCTTAGAGTAAATGCCTTTTATTTATATCATTCCCCTAAGATACATATTTTAACTCAAAAAGGATAACTTTATTTCTCATTTAAATAATGTGAACTTCTTCCTCATAGGAGTTCATATACTTTAATGGTCATAATAAAAACCGAATTTTTTCTTAATCAGTTTTATTTCCAAGTATTGTTTTGTTAATGAAATATAAAACAATTAGTGAAGTAGGCAACTATAGAAATCAGAATATGTGGTATAGAATGGAACTAGTAGATATCTATTAATTACATGCAAATAAAATAGACATCTTGCTTCCTAGGAAAAAATTAAGTAGTGCCCATGGTGTTCTGGCAAACCCTCCTTGCATGGTGTGGCCAACAATGTATTTTGTATAATAAATATTTTGCCGGTAATTTATATTTCCACAACAACTTTTGCATATCATATTCTAATTATATAATAGTACTTTCTTAATCTGAAATGTAACTATTTTATACAAGTGCCAGTCACTGGAACTTTCTGTGTGGTATGAAAGCCTAATTTTCAAGACAAGGCACTGTGGATAGTAATAGGAATAAACAAAATAAACAAAATAAACAAGCCATTGACACAATTCTTTTTTTTTTTTTAAGATTTTATTTATTTGACAGAGAGAAACATAGCCAGAGAGGGAACACAAGCAGAGGGACTGAGAGAGGGAGAAGCAGGCTTCCCACCGAGCAGGAAGCCTGATGTGGGGCTCGGTCCCGGGTCTCCAGGATCATGACCTGAGCCGAAGGCAGTTGCTTAACCAACTGAGCCACCCAGGCACCCCAACACAATTCTTAAACATGTTTAAATATTAGGTATGATGAATAAAACTTCTAATTTTTAGACGATTATAAGCAAATTACTATAGAAACTTCTTTTATTTAATGTTATGATAGCTACCATGTGTGATTCAAAATGATTATTACTAAATGACTTCTAAAGGAAGAAATAATATTTTGTGGGGGTCCACACCTTTTAGATAACTGCCTAGTGACATTTGTCAGTGGCTGTAATGTCATGAATTTCAGTAAATTTGTTCACAATTCCTCAAACAACTAAAGACTGCACTACACCATGAATGATTCTTCTATGAAACTTTAGCCACCGATGAGTAGCTAATCGTAAAACAGTCTGATGCTGTCATCTATTTTATTTTTGATAAACTCTTAATAGGTCAAGTTAACTAGGTTTGACATCCTCCATCATCTCTAAAAAAGATGCTTTCACCTAAGAATTGGATATTGATCCTTCTTTCAATACAGACATATGACTTGTGGGTAGCTACTACACAGTCATAGAACAACCATCTCTCAATTTCAGTCAGAGTAAAATTGCACCTGCTACTTTCCAGCAACAGTATAATTTTATTAATGTTCCACTCACTAATCTACTTTTTATAATAGCTTTATAATAGATAAACACCTATTAAAAATTGTAAAGTGCCGTATCAGTAAGTGCCACTGAAACCATTGTTTTCTAAATTAATTTAAAAATCTAATAAAATTATCCTTTTAAAATTTTTGATAATCTATTTGAAAAACAAACACAGCTAAGCAATAATCTTTCTGAAAGACAATACAAATTCTTAAAACTAACTATAGAAATCACAAATATACATAATAAAGTCTAAATCATGCTTGAGGTTTTTTTTTCCCTCCAGATGACACAAATATAACTCAAGCTCTGTTTCGATAAGGTGTGAAAGTATTTGTTCAGAAACTCTTTTAACTAGGAGTCATTAAATCTCAAAACAAAGTGACAAGCTTTGATCATTCTTTATTCCTTTTGTACTTTTGTTTTGGGGGCTTGCAGCAGAAGAGCAGGTTTTTTTTGTTTTAATTAATTAAGAGAATGCAACTTTGGGTAAAATACCTTGTATACGGCTAATTTATCAAGCACTTTTTGATTGTGAAATGGTGCTTTTTCATTTCCATCCACCTCCATATTACTACTTCTCCAGACTGCCCAGAATTCAAGCTGCTTTTTACAACTTGTCTAAATTTTTATAACACACATAAAAGAAAGTTTATAAAATACAAATGACTAGCTTTGACACATTATGATGAAGACATTAGCTATTTAATTATCATAGCACAGACACCTAAAGTACAGAAGCATCTTGATTTCCCATATATACACCTCTTCTTGATCATACCATCTTTTCTTTTTTAAGATTTTATTTATTTATTTGACAGAGAGAGAAACAGCCAGAGAGGGAACACAAGCAGAGGGAGTGAGAGAGGGAGAAGCAGGCCTCCCACTGAGCAGGGAGCCCGATGTGGGCTCCATTCTGGGACTCCGGGATCATAACTCAAGCTGAAGGTAGAAGCTTAATGACTTAGCCACCCAGACGCCCCTTGACCATATCACCTTTCCGGCCTTTAATTCTATTGCTCACTTCCCTTTTTATAGTCATACTGGCTGGGTTTGCATTCTTAAAATCTTAACATTTATCTTTGTTTTGAAATCTATAAAATATTTTTTTTCAAGATTCACTGCTATATTACATGAAGCTATAAATCATCAATTTTTGCTAAAATAGGGTATTCTATGTATATAGCACAGTCTTTTAGTCAGGAGGTTTGCTAAAATATTTTATTAATTTTAATAATATGCTTATTAGAGAATAATAATATTCTCTAATTTCCTAGTAGATAATTATATCCTCTACTTAAATGAAAGTTGGTATACTGTCTTTAATCCTTTTAAATTTATATCATTTTCTTCACTAAATGCATTAGGACTTCCAGAACAAAATTTAGTAGCCCTGGTGATAATGGAAACCCATATCTTGATCCTATTCTTGAAGCGGGGAAAATGCTTCTCCACACTGCCCAGTTATTTTTTTAAGAGACCAAATATTAAGTATAATGTCTTCTGTGAAGCTTTTGTAGGCATCTTTATTTTTTTTAATTAAGAAAGTTCTCTTCCTACTTTGCTTAAGTTTTTTTTCTTTTATTATAAATAGATTCTGAATTTAATCAGCTTTTTCTTTATTGAGCTAATGTGAATTTTCTTCTTTAGTCTATAATGTAGCAAATTGCAATTATTGATTTTTCAAATGTTAAATGAATCATGAATTTCTCAAATAAGCCCCAAACGAGCACATTTTTGTGTTTACTTTTTATAAATATGGGTTTCTCAATTCTGCTTAACAGTTTTGAATTTCTGGCTATGACTAAGATTACATAAAAATAGTATTTTCCTATCTTCTCTCTGCTGAGTTTTAGTGTCAAAGTTTTACCAGGGCCCAGGGGGGAAGGAAGCAGAAATATGTAATTGTGTTTTTATTGTTTCATTATTTGGAAATTGTGAAATATTGGTATTTCTTGTTTTTCATGCACATTTGCTAGAAACTGCTAGAAAAGCCAGCTCATCTTAGAATATTATGGAAAATTTTGATTACTAATTCAATTTCTTTAAAAAGTATATTAATATTCAAGTTTTCTATTTCTTTTGTGACAATCCTGGTGTGCAT
Organism: Spilogale gracilis; assembly: GCA_004023965.1. Lineage (NCBI taxonomy): Eukaryota > Metazoa > Chordata > Mammalia > Carnivora > Mephitidae > Spilogale > Spilogale gracilis. The sequence goes on along the minus strand of PITA01029114.1, from coordinate 3,143 downwards.
TCCTATAAATTACCCTTTTAATTAAAATTTTCATTTTTGGCATAAAGTTTGTTTATAACTTTCTTTTACATTTTTAATGTTTATTCTAGAAGATCTAGAGTAATATTCTTTTCATTCTTGATAATAGTCATGTTCATCTTTATTTTGTTCTCTCACATCAATGATTTTTCATGTCTATTAAAAATACTTGGGCAATTTTTTTCTTTCCATCGTATATATGTGTTCCCATTGCATATATGCTTATAAAAACATATTTATTTACATATGCATGCTTTTATAAATTCCTACTAATTACTATAGCTTTATTAATTCTAATTTCCACTATTAATTCTATTTTTTTCCATCCTTTTATTTATTTATTTTTTTTGGCTATTATTGCTTGTGTTCTAATCTCTTCAAATGGATATGCAGATTAGTGATAGCTTCTTTTTAAAAAATATAAATATATAAGATTATTAATTTCTCCCAAGCAGAACTTTATTTTTTTTAAAGATTTTATTTATTGATTTGACAGAATGAAATACAGCTAGAGAGGGAACATAAGCAAGGGGAGTGAGAGAGGAAAAAGCAGACTTCCCACCGAGCAGGTTGCCCAATACAGGGCTCAATCCCAGCATATCAGGACCATGACCTGAACCGAAGGCAGACGCTTAACAACTGAGCCACTCAGGTGCCCCCCAAGCAGAACTTTAACTGTAAAACACAAATTCTGATAGGTAGTATTTCATTATCATTCAGCTTAAAATATTTTCTAATTTCCAATTCTGTGAGACTCTTTTTTCCATAGGTATTTAGCAACGTGTGTGTAGGTATGCATGTGTATATATATTTGTATATGTATGTAAATCTATATATGTATTTCAAAATATATGGGAATTTTCTCGATTTCATTTTTTATTTCTAGTATAATTGGACTATAGTCAGAAAATACACTTTATATAATTTCAGTCTTTTAAAACTTCTTGAAACTTATGTCTAGTTCATAACATGGTCAATGTTTGCAAATATTTTATGTTTGCTTGGAAGGATATATTCTGCAGTAGGTGGGTAAAACACACTAAGTTCATCAGATCAATTTTGTTGAGCTGCTATTCAAATGTTCTATATACTATTTAATTTTTGTCTGTTTTTTTTCTATTTATTAACAAAGAAAAAAAATAAAGCATGTTAACACCTACTATGATCATGGATTTTTCTATTTCCCCTGTCAATTTTATCAATTCTCACTTCATATGCTTTGAGGGCATGTTATATATACATATCAATTTAGAACTGCTATGTCTTCCTCATGAATTAGATTTTTATACATTTGATATACACAGATAATCCTCTTTATCTCTATAATGATTATTACCTTAAAGCCTACATTTCTTCATAATAATATCAAGCAACATCAGCTCTCCATTGTTTAATATTTGCAATTATATGCCATTTCTACTATTTTCAAACTTCTTATATTCCTTGTTACAGATGTGCTTCTTTTTTTTTTTTTTCATAGTTGGAAAGATTTTATTAAGGATAAAACAACTACACACAACCTTGGAATAACATTTAATCACAAAAAGGAACAAATCAGGTACAACATTCCCCATGATGATTTCCAAAAAATCACCTCCCAGAGTCAAGAAAATCTCATCTCTTTTTTTAATTTATTTTTTTTATTGTTACTAATTTTTTTTTCCAGTGCTCCAAGATTCATTCCCCATTCCCCACACCCAGTGCTCCATGATTTAGGTGTCCCCAGTACCCACCACCAGGCTCTCCCATCCCTCCACCCCTCTCTCTCCAAGTCCCTCACTTTGTTTTTGTGTCCAAAGTCTATGTTGTTTCGTTTCCCTCCATTGATTACCCTAGTTTCCATTTACTTTCCTTCTCCCACTGTCCTCCAGGTTACCCCTCATGCACCGCAAGTAAGTGAAACCATGCGATACTTGACTTTCTCTTCTTGGCTTATTTCACTCAGCATAAACTCTTCCAGTGCAGTCCATGTTGCTACAAAAGTTGGACATTCATCCTTTCTGATGGAGGCATAGTATTCCATTGTATATATGTACCACGTCTTCTTTATCCATTCATCTGTTTATGGGCACCTTGGCTCTTTCCACAGTTTGGCGATTGTGGCCATTGCTGCAATGAACATTGGGGTGCATATGGCCCTTCTTTTCACTACATCCGTATCTTTAGGGTAAATGCCCAGTAGTGCAATTGCAGGGTCATAGGGTAGCTCTATCTTTAATTTTTTAAGGAATCTCCACACTGTTTTCCAAAGTGGCTGCACCAGTTTACATTCCCACCAAGAGTGTAAGAGGGTTCCCCTTTCTCCGCAGCCTCTCCAACACTTGTTGTTATCTGTTTTGTTAATTTTGGCCATTCTGACTGGTGTAAGGTGGTATCTCAGTGTGGTTTTGATTTGAATTTCCCTGATAGCTAGTGACGCTGAACAGTTTTTCATGTTTTTTAGCCATTTGTATATCTTCTACGAAGAGGTTCCTTTTCATGTCTCTTGCCCATTTTTTGATGTGTTCATCTTCTTTTTGGGTGTTGAGTTTGAGTAGTTCTTTATAGATCTTGGATACCAGCCCTTTGTCTGTAGTGTCATTTGCAAATATCTTCTCCCATTCTGTGGGTCGCCTCTTTGTTTTGTTGATTGTTTCCTTTGCTGTACAGAAGCCTTTTATTTTGATGAAGTCCCAGAAGTTCATTTTCGCTTTTGTCTCCTTTGCCTTTGGAGACATGTCTTGAAAGAAGTTGCTGTGGCCTGTGTCAAAGAGGTTACTGCCTATGTTCTCTTCCAGAATTTTGATAGATTCCTGCCTCACGTTGAGGTCTTTCATCCATTTCGAGTTTGCCTTTGTGTGTGGTGTAAGAGAATGGTCTAGTTTCATTCTTCTATATGTAGCTGTCCAATTTTCCCAGCACCATTTATTGAAGAGGCTCTCCTTGCTCCACTAGATATTTTTTCCTGCTTTGTCAAAGATGATTTGACCATAGATTTGTGGGTCCATATGTGGGCTCTCCACTCTGTTCCATTGGTCTATTTCTCTGTTTTTGTGCCAGTACCATGCTGTCTTGGTAATCACAGCTTTGTAATAAAGCCTGAAGTCAGGTAATGAGATGCCCCCAGCTTTGCTTTTCTTCTTCAG
>PITA01029113.1:0-18361 GCA_004023965.1 Spilogale gracilis | reverse complement strand
TTTTTTTTTTATAGATTTTATTTATTTGACAGAGAGAAACACAGCCAGAGAGGGAACACAAGCAGAGGGGAGTGAGAGAGGGAGAAGCAGGCCTCCCGCCGAGCAGGGAGCCCGATGTGGGACTCGATCCCGGGTCTCCGGGACCATGACCTGAGCCGAAGGCAGTCGCTTAACCAACTGAGCCACCCAGGCGTCCCTGTCCTGTTAATTTTGGCCATTCTGACTGGTGTATGGTGGTATCTCAGTGTGGTTTTTATTTGAATTTCCCTGATAGCTAGTGACGCTGAACATTTTTTCATGTGTCTGTTAGCCATTTGTATATCTTCTATGGAGAAGTGCTTCTTCATGTCCCTTGCCCATTTTTTGATGTGTTCATCTTCCTTTTGGATGTTGAGTTTGAGTAGTTCTTTATATATCTTGAATATCAGCCCTTTGTAGTGTCATGTGCAAATACCCTCTCCCATTCTGTGGGTTGCCTTTTCGTTTTGTTGACTATTTCCTTTGCTATACAGAAGGTTTTTATTTTGATGAAGTCCCAAAAGTTCATTTTTGCTTTTGTCTCCTTTGCCTTTGGAGACGTATCTTGAAAGAAGTTGCTGTGGCCGATGTCAGAGAGGTTACTGCCTATCTTCTCTTCCAGGATTTTGATGGATTCCTGCCTCACGTTGAGGTCTTTCATCCATTTCGAGTTTGCCTTTGTGTGTGGTATAAGAGAATGGTCTAGTTTCATTCTTCTATATGTAGCTGTCCAATTTTCCCAGCACCATTTATTGAAGAGACTCTCTTTTTGCCACTGGATATTTTTTCCTGCTTTGTCGAAGATGATTTGCTCATAGATTTGTGGGTCCATATCTGGACTCTCTAGTCTGTTCCATTGGTCTATTTGTCTGTTTTTGTGCCAGTACTATGCTGTCTTGGTAATCACAGCTTTGTAATAAAGCCTGAAGTCAGGTAATGAGATGCCCCCAGCTTTGTTTTTCTTCTTCAGCTACTCTTTAACGATTCGGGGTCTTTTTTGGTTCCATATAAATTTTAGGATTTTTTGTTCCAACGCTTTGAAAAATGTTGGTGGAATTTTGATTGGAATGGCATTGAAAGTGTAGATTGCTCTGGGCAGTATAGACACTTTGACAATTTTTATTCTTCTGATCCATGAGCATGGAATGCTCTTCCATCTTTTTGTGTCTTCAATTTCTTTCATGAGTGTTCTGTAGTTCCTCGAGTACAGATCCTTGACTTCTTCGGTCAGGTTTATTCCTAAGTATCTTATGGTTTTTGGTGCTATAGTAAACGGAATTGATTCTCTGATTTCCCTTTCTGTATTTTCATTGTTAGTTTATAAGAATGCAACTGATTTCTGTGCATTGATTTTGTATCCTGCCACATTACTGAATTGTTTTATGAGTTCTTGTGGTTTGGGGGTAGAGTCTTTTGGGTTTTCCACATAGAGTATCATGTCATCTGCAAAGAGAGAGAGTGTGACTTCTTCTTTGCCAAGCTGAATACCTTTTATTTCTTTCTGTTGTCTGATTGCTGTTACTAGGACTTCTAACTCTATGTTGAACAGTAGTGTTGAGAGTGGGCATCCTTGTCTTGTTCCTGATCTCAGAGGGAAGGCTGTCAGTTTTTCCCCATTGAGAATGATATTCACTGTGGGTTTTTTGTATAGATTTTATGAGGTTGAGGAATGTTCCTTCTATCCCTATACTTTGAAGAGTTTTGATCAGGAGCGGATGTTGTATTTTTTTAAAAATACCTTTTCTGCATCAATTGAGAGTACCATGTGGGTTCTTCTCTCTTCTCTTATTGATTTGTGAGTGTTGAACCACCCTTGCTTCCCTGGGATAAATCCCACCTGGTTGTGATGGATAATCTTTTTAATGTATTGTTGGATCCTGTTAGCTAGGATCTTGTTGAGAATCTTGGCATCCATACTCATCAGAGATATTGGTCTGAAGTTCTCCTTTTTGATGGGGTCTTTGTCTGGTTTGGGGATTAGAGTGACGCTGGCTTCATAGAAAGAGTCTGGAAGTTTTCTCTCTGTTTCTATTTTTTGAAAGAGCTTCAGGAGAATAGGTGTTATTTCTTCTTTGAATGTTTGGTAGAATTCCCCAGGGAATCTGTCTGGTCCTGGACTCTTGTTTTTGGGGAGGTTTTTGATCACTGCTTCAATCTCGTTACTAGATAGAGATCTATTCAAATTGTCAATATCTTCCTTTTTCAGCCTTGGAAGTTTATAGGTTTCCAGGAATGTATCCATATCTTCTAGGTAGGTAAACTTATTGGCATATAATTGTTGATAGTAATTTCTGATGATTATTTCTATTTCCTTGGTGTTAGTCGTGCTCTCTTCCCTTTCATTCATACTTTTATTAATTTGGGTATTCTCCCTTTTCTTTTAGATTCGTTTGGCCAATAGTTTATCGACCTTATTGATTCTTTCAAAGAACCAGCTTCTAGTTTGATGTGTTCTACTGTATCTCTAGTTTCTGATTCATTCATCTCTACTCTAATCTTAATTATTTCCCATCTTGTGTTGGGAGTTGGTTTAATTTTTTGTTGATTTTCCAGTTCTTTAAGGTGTAATGAGAGTTGGTGTATTCGGGATTTTTCAATTTTTTTTGAGTGAGGCTTGAATGGCTATGTATTTCCCTCAGGACTGCCTCTGCTGTATCCTATAGGTTTTGGATCAATGTATCTTCATTCTCATTGGTTTCCATGAAGTGTTTCAGTTCTTCTCTGATTTCCTGGTTGATCCAGACATTCTTGAGCAGGATAGTCTTTAGTTTCCAGTAGTTTGATTTTCCTCTGAACTTTTTATTGTGGTTGAGTTCCAGTTTCACGGCATTTTGTGGTCAGAGAATATGCAGGGAATAATCTCAATCTTCTGGTATCGGTTGAGCCCTGATTTGTGACCTAGTATGTGGTCTATTCTGGAGAAAGTTCCATGTGCACTCGAGAAGAATGAGTATTCTGCTGTTTTAGGGTGGAATGTTCTGAATATATCTATGAGATCCATCTGGTCCAATGTGTCATTCAAGGCTCTCGTTTCTTTTTTGATTTTCTGTTTAGCTGATCTGTCCATTGCTGACAGTGGTGTATTAGGATCTCCTACAGTTAATGTATTTGTATCAATATGACTCTTCATTTTCCTTAACAGTAGGCTTATGTAGTTGGCTGCTCCCATGTTGGGGGCATAAATATTTACAATTGTTAGATCTTCTTGGTGTATAGACCCTTTGAGAATGATGTAGTGTCCTTCTCTGTCTCTGACTACCGTCTTTAGATTAAAATCCAATTTGTCTGATATGAGAATCGCTACCCCAGCTTTCTTTTGGGGTCCATTGGCATGAATGATGGTCCTCCATCCCCTCCCTTTCATCTGGAAGTGTCTTTAGATTCAAAATGTGTCTCTTGTAAACAGCATATGGATGGGTCCTGTTGTTCTATTCAGTCTGCAACCCTGTGCCTTTTTATTGAAGCAATTAGGCCATTCACATTGAGAGTGATTATTGATAGATATGTTTGTATTGACATCATGTTGCCTGTGAAGTTCATGTTTCTATAGATTACCTCTGTAAATTTCTGTTCTGTGTCACTCTTGTGTTCATTTCTCTTTTATAGAACCCCTCTTAGTATTTCTTGTAGTGCTGGCTTGGTGGTTGCGTAATCTTTTAGACCTTGGCGGTCCTGGAACCTCTTTATTTCTCCTTCCATTCTGAAAGTCAATGTTGCTGGGTACATTATCCTTGGATGCATATTTTTGTCATGTAATTTCCTGAACATGTCTTGCCAGCCCTTTCTGGCTTTCCAGGTTTGTGGAAACGTCTGAAGTTATTCTAATGGTCCTCCCTCTATATGTAAGTGATCGCTTCCCCCTAGCTGCCCTTAAGACACATTCGTTGGTTTTATGATTCATGAATTTCACAATTATGTGCCTGGAGGTTTTTCTGGCCTCATTGATCTTGGGGGGTGTCCCCTCTGCCTCTAGGACATGAACATTCATTTCATTCCCCAGATTAGGGAAATTTTCATCCATGATTTTATTTGTTCAACTGTATCTTCTAGGTTTCTCTCTCTCTCTCAACTCCTTCAGGATTAATTCCAATAATTCTGATAATGGAGCGTTTCAGGCATCATTTATTTCCTTTATCTGTTTTCATGGGATTTTAGCTGTTTGCTCCAAGACTTCTCTTGCTCCTCCTTCTTAATCCATCTGTCTTCTAAATCGCTGATACGATCTTCAGCTTCACTTACTCTGGCTGTCAGCATATTTAAATTAGATTGCATCTCATTATTAGCCTTTCTAATCTCAGCTTTCACTTCTGTTATTAGGGCTTCCATTTTCAGACTAATGTTACACAGACACACTGACAGACTAGAGTGGGAAGGTGAGGGCAGACACTCCTTGTGGGCAAGGAAAGTATTTCAGATCCTCCCGAGTTTGTCTTGTTATTATTGTTGGAGGAGCCCACTTTCTAAAGGTATAGGGAGATTAGAACTGGTTGTATATAGGGGTAGTATTGAATAGGGGTGTGGGATTACCTGGAACTTTATAACTATATGTATATTTAAAAGAAAAAAATAAAGGAAAGAGGAGAGAAGAAAGGGAAAAGACAGATAGAAAACAAGCAAGAGGCAACAACGACAAAACACAGGTATGTGTTTGAAAAAATTTCAAGGTAAAATTATTATGGAGTGTTGTATTAAATATCACACTGTGATAAAAAGTGCATTAAAAATTAAAAGAACAGGGGCGCCTGGGTGGCTCAGTTGGTTGGGCGACTGCCTTCGGCTCAGGTCATGATCCTGGAGACCCGGGATCGAGCCCCGCATCAGGCTTCCTGCTCAGCGGGAGGCCTGCTTCTCCCTCTCTCACTCCCCCTGCTTGTGTTCCCTCTCTGGCTGTGTTTCTCTCTGTCAAATAAATGAATAAAATCTTAAAAAAAAAATTAAAAGAACAAAAACCATGAGAATGTATTTTTAAGTTTAAAGTGGAAACTTTAAACGTAAAAATAGAAAAAAGTTAAAAAGCAAATAAGGTGAAAAACTGTATCAATAAAGCGTACAGCTTTTGGGTCAGTACTAAGAGTTTAATAAATTGCCTTTCCCCCTGATGTTGGGGTTTTATAGTTTGAGTGTTGTCCTCTTGTGCTTCCGGCTTGCCTTCTGGGCCAGGCCTGCTGGCTGTTTTCATTCCCTCCTACCTGGGCTGCGTCTCTCTGCCCCCTTCCTAGGGGCTGGGCTCCATGGCAACCAGGTTTTCAGCTTTTCTTCTCTGGAAGGTTTGTTCTTTTGCGGCTTTTTGCAGCTGTTAAGGAAGTCAGGTAGGAGCAATATGTCTGCACCCAGACCTCCTTCCTAGAGAGAGCCCCCTAATTAGCAACCCTCTGGACGATTGGGGGGCCTCACAGCCTCTCCCTGTATCCTCTCCTTGGCCGCCCGTCACAGCCGGGCGGGCGCAGACTTGGGTTTGATTCCTGTCCAAAGCCGCCACCACAACTGTGACCTTGTCTGTGCCCAGGGAGTCTGTGTGACCCCCAGGCAGGAGGGACTGTGGTCCTGTAGCCCCACATGTCCCACACAAGTCTGCAAAATCGCCTTCCCTGGGGGGTCTGCGCCTGCCCAGAGGGTGGAGAGAAGCAGCAGAGAAAAGCAGCGGAGGAAAGAAAAAAAAAATGGAAAAAAGTGGCAGAAAAATGGACTTTGCTGTGCCAGCTCCGCCGCATTCCGTCTCGCGGCACCAGGCACACTCTCCCTCTGATGATCTATATCCCCGTTTCCCCAGCTGCCCCTCAAGCTCTCCATTTCTGTTTGCTTGGAATCAGACTGTAATCTGCTGTTGTTCCCCAAACACAGAGCACATTCCTGCTGGGGTATTGCCTTCCAATGGGTCCCCTCTGCGGGCTCCCTCCCCCGCGCCCCTTGTCTTTGGACGTCCCTCCGATCGCTCTCACTCCACTCTACCTCTTTGCCGATGCTCTTCGTCCCCTGTGGTGATCCAGAAGTGTGAAATAGTACATTTCAGGCTGATTTCGTGGGTGCGCACAGTGTTCCTGTAGTGGTTTTTGTAGGAATTGAGCTCACTTCAGGGGACTCCCCCCAATGCGGTCACCTGGCCTTCCGCCATCTAAAAATGGATGTCAAAATGACATAATTTTTAAAATTTGGTGAAAGCCTTTGGACCAAAAACTTGAGGAAACGTTCTAAGATACAACAACAAAAATACTGATAAATTGGACTTCATCAAAATTAAAAATTTAGACTCTGCACAAAACCTTATAGAGGATAAAAATTCAAGTCATAGATTAGGGGCGCCTGGGTGGCTCAGTTGGTTAAGCGACTGCCTTCGGCTCAGGTCATGATCCCGGAGACCCGGGATCGAGTCCCACATCAGGCTCCCTGCTCAGCGGGGAGTATGCTTCTCCCTCTCTCACTCCCCCTGCTTGTGTTCCCTCTCTCACTGTGTTTCTCTCTGTCAAATAAATAAAATCTTTAAAAAAAAAAAAAAAAAGAAAAAAAGAAATCCAGATCTTGAAGATGCAAAGAGCCTTGAACGAAAGCAACCCAAGGAAGTCCACACCAAGATACATAGTAGTTAAAATGGCATAAAGTAATGATAAGGAGAGAATTGTATTTTTTTAAAAGATTTTATTTTATTTATTTGACAGAGAGAAACACAGCCAGAGAGGGAACACTCTACAAGCAAGGGGAGTGAGAGAGGGAGAAGCAGGCTTCCCACCGAGCAGACAGCCCGATGCGGGGCTCGATCCCGGGTCTCCGGGATCATGACCTGAGCCGAAGGCAGTCGCTTAACCAACTGAGCCACCCAGGCACCCCAGGAGAGAATTTTAAAAGCAGCAAGAGTAAAGAAAACAGTTACATACAAAGGAAACCCCATAAAGCTGTTAACTGGGTTTTCAGCAGAAATTTTACAGGCCACAGGGAGTAGCATGACATATTCAAAATGCTGAAAAGAAAAAACCTGCAGCCAAGAATACTCTTATCAGTAAGGCTATCATTCAGAATAGAAGAAATAGAGAGCTTCTAAAACAAACAACAATTAAAAGAATTCATAATGAATAACCAGTGCTGCAAGAGATGTTAAAGGAGACTCTAAGCTGGGAGGTGGGGAGTGGGGAATGAACAACAACAACAAAAAACACCCTGTACCTAGGAGTAAGAAAAGTAGGAAACACAGGAGTAAAAATAAATGTATCTAAAAATCAGTCAAGGAACTCACAAAATTTTAAAAGGAGGTAAAGTATGACACCATATACAGGAACGAAACCCTGCCCACAACAAGTAGAGAGACACTAATATTAATAAAATGGAGTAAAGAATGGATTCAATCATAAGTAAACATCAACTTAATATAGACTGCTATATAAAAAGGATGTTATGTATGAACTGAATGGTAACCACAAATCAGAAACCAGTAACAAATATGCAAAAACTGAAGAGCAAGGAATCCCAATATAGCATGAAAGAAAGTTGACAAGCAGTGAGATAAAAGAGCAAGAGAAAGGAGGAACAGAGAACAACAACAACAACAAACTAAAACAAGCAACAAAATGGTGATAAGTACCTACCTGTCAATAATTACACTGAATCTAAATGGACTAAATTCACCAAAGCTAAAGGTTGACAGAATGCATGAAAAAAGAGGACCCATCTGTATGCTTCCTACAAGAGATTTATTTCAGAACTAAAGACACATGGCACCTGGGTGGCTGAATTAAGCATCTACCTTCAGCTATGGTTGTGATCCGAGGGTCCTGGGATTGAGGCCCATATCGGAGTTCCTGCAGAGCAGGAAGCCCACTTCTCCCACTCCCTCTGCCTTCCAGTCCCCCTGGTTGTGTAGTCACACCCCTTGCATGTACTCTCTCTCCTTCTCTGTCAAATAGTGAATAAAATCTTTAAGAAAAAAAAAAGACACACGTAGATTGAAAGTGAAGGGATGGAGAAGTATTTATCACGCAAATGGATATGAAAAGAAAGCTGAGGTAGGAACACTTATTTGGTCAAAATAGACTACTTAAAATGTGGATAGTTAATATATGCTATTTTGTTTTTTTTAGCTTTTAAATTACAGTAATATACAGAATATTAGTTTCAGGTGTATGATGTGGTGACTTAGCATTTACATACAATGCCTGGTACTCATTACAGGTACACTCCCTAGACCCCATCACCTATTTAACCCATCCCTCCACCCACATCCATTCTGGTAACCAGTGACAAGAGACTTTTTTAAAAATATTACATTTATTCCAGGACCCTGAGGACTTGGGATCAAGGCCCGCATTGGGCTCTCTGCTCAGCAGGAAGCCTGCTTCCTCCTCTCTCTCTGCCTGCTTCTCTGCCTACTTGTGATCTCTCTGTCAAATAAATAAATAAATAATCTTTTAAAAATATTACATTTATCTACTTTTCAGACAGAAAGAGAAAGCGAGAACAAGCAGGGGGAACTGCAGAGGCAGAGAGGGAAGTAGACTCCCCACTAAGCAAGAAGCCCAGTGGTGGGACTCAATTCCAGGACTGTGGGATCATGACCTGAGCCGAAGGCAGATGCTTAACTGATGGAGCCACCCAGAAAAAAAAAATTTAAACAAAGACTGTAACAGGATACAAAGAAGGACATTATATATTTATAAAGGGAACAACCCAATACGATATAACAATATTTATGCAACCAACACAGAAGCACCCAAATACATAAAGCTCATAATAATAAACATAAAGTAATTGGTGTAGTAGCACAATAACATTAGGGGACTTTAACACCCCAGTTACATCAACGGATAGATCAAACAGAAAATCAACAAGTGGCTTTGAATGACACATTAGCCAGATAGATCGGACATATATTCAAAACATTCCACCCTGAAACAGTAGAATACACATTCTTTTCAAGTGCCCATGACTCATTCTCCAGAATAGATCACATATCAGCACATAAAACAAGCCTCAACAAATTACAAAAGACTAAGCTCATGCATCTTTTCTGTTCACAATGCTATGGAAATCAAACAAAACAAACAATCTGGAAAGAGAAGAAATACATGGAAGTTAAGCGACATGCTACTAAACAATGAGTGTGTCAACCAAGAAATCAAGGAGGAAAACAAAAAATTCATGGAGACAAATTAAAAATACAATGGTCCAAAATCTTAAGGATGAAGCATAAGTGGTTCCGAGAGATAAGTTTTTAACAATACAGGCCCACCTCAAGAAGCAAGAAAAATCTCAGAAAACTACTCTTACACATAAAAGAGCTAGAAAAAGAACAAATGAAAAGGAGTGTAAAAGGAAAGGAATAATAAATATTAGAGCAGAAATAAACTTAGTAGAAACTAAAAAAACAGTACAGATCAATAAAACCCAGAACTGGTTCTTTGAAAAATGAACAAAATTGATAAACCTTTATACAGACCCATCAAAAGAGAGAACTCAAATAAAATCAGACATGAAAGAGGAGAAATACAACAAACACCACAGAAATACAAATTATAGAGATTATGAAAAATTACATGCCAACCTATTCCACAACCTAGAAGTGGGTAAATTCCTAGAAATATATAACCTGCCAAAACTTAAGCATTTGGGCAAAACTATTACCAGCAATGAAATTGAATCAGTAATCAAAAACTCCCAACAAACAGAAGTCCAGTATCAGATGGTTTCATAGGTGAATTCTACCAAACATTTAAAGAAGAGTTAATACCTATTCTTCTTAAACTATGCCACCGAGCGAGAGAGAAAGAGAGAGAGAGAGAGAGGAGTGTAAACTTCCAAATTCATTCCAAGAGGCCAGCATTTGCCTTGACACCAAAAACAGATAAAGACTCCACATAAAAAAGAGAAAATAAGATGTGAAGTATGTAAATGCAAAAAACCTCAAAGAAATATTAGCAAACCAAATCAAACAATGCATTTAAAAAATCATCCACCACAATCAAGTGAGATTTATTCCCGGATTTCGAGGGTGGTTCAATATTCACAAATCAATGTGAAACATCGCATCAATAAGAGAAAGGACAAAAACTGTAAGATCATTTCAACAGATGCAAAAAAAGCATTTGACAAAGTGCAACATCCATTCGTGATAAAAACCCTTAACAAAGTAGATGTAGCGCGAACATACCTCAAAATAATAAAGGCCATATATGAAACACCTGCAGCTAACATCATTCTCAATGGGGGAAAACTAAGCTTTTCTCCTAAGGTTAGGAACAAGACAAGAATGTCCACTCACCACTTTTACTGAACATATTACTGGAACTCTTAGCCACAACTACAAAGCAAGAAAAGGAATAAGAGGCATCCAAACTGGTAAGGAAGAAGTAAAACTTTCACTGTTTGCAGATTACATAACTCTATATATAGAAAACCCAAAAGAGTGCAACCACAAAAACTAGTAAAACTGAAAAATGAATATAGTAAGGTGGCAGAATAATAAATCAATATACAGAAATCCATTACATTTCTATACCCTAATAATGAAGTAGCAGAAAGAGAAATTAAGAAAACAATCTCATTGCACCAAAAGGAGTAACATACCTAGGGATAAACTTAATCCTGGATGTGAAACAACTTTATTATTAAAGCTATAAAACATTTATGAAGGAAATTAAAGAGGACACAAACGAATGCAAAGATAGTCCATGTTCATGGATTGAAAGGAAAAAATACTGTTAAAATATACATACTACCCAAAGCAATCTACAGATTTAATGTTATCCTTACCAAACCACCAAGCATTTTTCACAAAACTAGAATGATCCTAAAGTTTGTATGCAACTACAAAAGACCCCAAATAGCCAAAGCAGGGTTGAAAAAGTAGAACAAAACTGGAGGTATCACAATTCCAGATTTCAAGTTATATTACCTGATGCTGTAGTAATCAAAACAATATAGTACAAGCACAAAAGCAGACACATAGATCAGTTGAAGAGAATATTGAGCCCAGAAATGCACTCATAACTACATGGTCAATTAATGATCAACAAAAGCAGGAACATGCAATGGAAAAAAGACCGTCTCTTCAACAAGTTGTGCTGGGAAAACTAGACAGCATTGTGCAAAAGAATGAAACTGAACCACTTTCTTTCACCATACACAATAATACTTAAGATGGATTAGGTACCTAGATGTGAGACTTGAAACTATAAAAATCCTAGAAGAGAACACAGGCAGTAATTTCTTTGATATCACCCATAACAGTATCTTTCCAGATAGGTCTCCTGAGACAAGGGAAATAAAAGCAAAAATAAACTATTGAGACTATGTCAAAATAAAAAGCTTCTGCACAGCAAACGAAACAACAAAACTAAAAGGCAACCTACTGAATGGGAGAAAGTATTTGCAAATGATAGGTCTGATAAAGGGTTAGTCTCCAGAATCTATAAAGAACTTATAAAACTCAACACCCCAAAATATCCAATTAAAAATTGGGCAGAAGACATGAACAGACATTTCTCTAAAGAAGACATCCAGATAGCCAACAGACACATGAAAAGATGCTCAACATGACTGATCATCAGGAAAATGCAAATCAAAACCACAATGTGATGTCAGAATGGCTAAAATCCAAAACAAAAGATACAAGTATTAGCAAAGATGTGGAGAAAAAGAAATACTCTTGCACTATGGGTGGGAGTACAAACTGGCACAGCCACTGTAGAAAACAGTATAGAGGTTTCTTATACAGTTTAACTATAAAATTACCCTATGATCCAGTAATCAAACTACTGGGTATTTACCCACCAAATACAAAAGCACTAATTCAAAGGGATACATGCACCCCTGTTTGTGTTTAGTGTTTAGTGAAGCATTATTTAAATTATTTACAATAGCCAACATATAGAAGAAGCGCCCCAAATGTCCATAAGTAGAGGAAGTTGTGGTATATACATACAGTGGAATATTACTTGCCCATAAAAATAAAATCATTCCAATTGCAACACACAGATGGATATAGAGTATAATGCTAATAAGCAAAATAAGTTAGAAAAGGACAAATACAGATATCATTACTATGTGGAATTGAAAGGAAAAAATGAACAATTAAATAAAAGAGAAAAAACTCTCAGTTGATGATTAGAAGAGGGGTGGTGTGGGGGGGTATGGGTGAAATAGGGGAAGGGAATTAAGAATGCACTTATTTTTTTTAAAGATTTGATAGATAATGAGAGAGTGGACACAAGCAAGAAATGTGGGAGAGGGAGAAGCAGACTCCCCACTGAGCAGGGAGCCCAATGCAAGACCAAATCCCAGGACCCTGGGATCACAACCTGAGCCAAAGACAGATGCCCAAGCAGCTGAGCCACCCGGACACCCCAGGAGTACACTCCATTGAGCAATGGACAGATTGGTGAGACATATTGTACTCCTGAGACAAATAGAACACTGTATATTAACTACACAGGAATTAAAATTTTAAAAACTTTTTCACTATTATAACATTTGTTAAAGGGAAACTGTTACCGGATTCCAACTTCCTGGAATCTCAGATCATGGTTAGAATTTTTTAGCTGCAAAGTTCTTTCATTAAGTACGCACATTGTTTCCTGAGCACGACGCACTTAATAGACTACAGTATAGTATAATCACAACCTATGCATTGTGAGACCAAAATATCGATTTGATTTGCTGTGATACGGTATTTATTATATTGTGATGGCCTGGAACTGAACTTGCAATATTTCTGAGCTATACCTAAATGGATCCAAACAGAGAAGCTAACAGCAATAAAAAGTAGATGACTTCAATACTCAACTTACAATAATGGAAAGAAAATCTAGACATAAAAATTAATAAAGAAACAGCTGATTTGAACAATACAATAGACCAATTGGATCTAATAGACAAATATAGAACCTTCCATCCATCAGAAGCAAACATAATTTTCTCAAGCACATATATTATTTCCAGGATAAATCATGTTAGGTTAAAAAAAAATCTTAACAAATCTTAACAAACTGAAATCATTCTGAACTATAAATCAACCGCAGTGAGAAAATAGGAAAGTTAAAAAAAAAGATGTGGAAACTAAACACAGAGTTGAATAAATATTGGGTCAGAAAATAAATGTAAAAGGAGTGTGTTTGTGTTTAGTGTTTAGTAAAGCAAAAGCACAGCATGCCAAAGTTATAAGATGCAGCAAAAGCTATACTGAGAGGGAAATTTTTAACAATTAGAAAGTAAAAAAAAAAAAAAAAAATCAAATAAATAACTTTATGTCTCAGGAAAGAACTGAAAAAACAAGACCTGAACCCAAAAGGAAGGATATAAGTTTAGAGCAGATAAATGGGGAATATAGGCATCCAAGAATACTTTATCCAGTAGAAGAAAGATAGAGGTTCCAAGACAAACGAAAACTAAAGGAGCTCATCAACACTAAACCAGCCCTGCAAGAAATATAAAGGGGGACCCTTTAAGCAGAAAGAGAGACCAAAAATAACAAAGACTAGCAAGGAACAATCTACAAGAACCGTGACTTCATAGGAATACAATGGCACTAAATTTATCTCTTTCAATAATTTCTCTGAATGTAAATGGACTAAATGTGCCAATAAAAACACATAGGAGGCACAGGGTATCAGAATGGATTTAAAAAAAAAAAAAGACCCATTGATATGCTGTCTACAAGAGACTCATTTTCTCCGTGGAGAATCATTATGCTAATGGACATGGAAACAATGCCGGGGCACCTGGGTGGCTCAGTTGGTTAAGCGACTGCCTTCGGCTCAGGTCATGATCCTGGAGACCCAGGATCGAGCCCCACATCGGGCTCCCTGCTTGGTGGGAAGCCCACTTCTCCCTCTCTCATTCCCCCTGCTTGTGTTCCCTCTCTAGATGTGTTTCTGTCAAATGAATAAAATCTTAAAAAGGAAAAAAAAGTTAAAAATAGAACTACCCTATGACTCAGCAATTGCAGTACTACATATTTACCCAAAGGATACAAACATAGTGATTCAAAGAGGCACATGCACCACAATGTTTTTAGCAACAATGTCCACAATAGCCAAAATATGGAAAGAGCCCAGATGTCCATCAACAGATGATAAGGAAGATGTAGGGGGGAGGTGGAATATTACTCAGCCATCTAAAACAATGAAATCTTGCCATTTGCAATGACGTGGGTGGAACTATAGTGTGTTATGCTAAGCAAAATTAATCAGTTAGATAAAGACAAATACCATATGCTTTCACTCATATGTGGAATTTAAGAAGCAAAATAGATGAACATATAGGGAAGAGAAGGAAAAATAAAAACAGGCAAACTATAAGAGACTGTTAACCATAGGGAACAGAGCTGCTGGTGGGGATGTGGGTGGGGGATAAGGTATTGGGTGATAGGCATTAAAGAGGGCACTTGATGTAATGGGCACTGGGTATTATATGCAAATGATGAATCACTAAATTCTACCCCTGAAACTAATAATACATTATATGTTAACTGGTATTTAAATGAAAAGTAAGAGATTGCAGAATGAATTTTTTACAAATGATCAAATTGTGCTCTCTGCGGGAGACAATTTAGAGCTAGAGACATAAGTAAGTTGAAAATGAAAGCTGGAAAAAGATGTACTATGCAAATAGTAACCAAAAGAGGTGAGGCTATACTAACATCAGACAAAATAGACTTTTAAGAAACTGTTAACAGAGATGAAAAAGAACATCTAATATTGTCAAAAGTGTCAGTTTACCAAGAAGGCCTAATAGCGGTGAATACACATTCACCTGACATCAGAGCCCCAAGTCATTTAAGTAGACATGAATGTAGTTGAAGGGAGAGACACACACTTATATGGCGGTAATACTCCACTCCCAATAATGGATTGAACAACCAAAGTAAAAAGGGACTTGAACACCATAAGCCAATTGAACCTGACAGATGTATAGAAGGCTGCAGGACACCACATATTTTTCAGATGCACATGGTTTGTTCTCCAGGTCAGAACAAAACAAATGTTAATGCATTTTAGAAGATTGAAATAATATGCAGTATCTATTCCAATCACAAATAATGTAATTAAAGAATCAATAACAAGGAAAATGAATGTCATGAATAAATGGAAAATAAACATCATACCTTTAAACAATCAATAAGTCAAAGGAAAAAAACCACAGGAGAAATTAGAAAATCTCTTGACAGAATGAAAATGAAAACTTATGGGATGTGGTAACAGTAACACGAAGAGGGAAATTTGTAGCTGGGAACATAATACCTTAAATAAGAAAAAAGAGGGGCACCTGGGTGGCTCTGTCAGTTAAGTATCTGACTTCAGCTCAGGTCATGATCCCAGGGTCCTGGGATTGAGCCCCACGTCAGGTTCCTGCTCAGCTGGGTTTCTGCTTCTCTCTCTCCCTCTGCACCCCCCCCAACTTGTGCTCATGCTCTCTCTCTCAAAATAAAGCTTTTTCTAAAAGTTCAAAATAGAAATACCTACCATCCAGCAATTGCACTACTATGTATTTACTCAAAGGATACAAAAATAGTGATTCACCAGGGCACATGTACCCTGATGTTTATAGCAGCATTACCAACAGTAGCCAAACTATGGAGAGTCCAGATGTCTATCAGCTGATGAGTGGATAAGGAAGATGTGGTATATACATACAATGGAATATTACTGAGCCGGAAAAAGAGAAATCTTGCTATTTGCAATGCCATGGATAGAGCTAGAGTGCATTATGCTAAGTGAAGTAAGTCAGTCAGAGAAGGACAAATAACATGATTTCACTCATATGTGGTATTTTAGAGACAACAGATGAAAATATGAAGGGGGAAGAGGGAAGCAAACACTAAGAGACTCTTAATGATAGAGATCAAACTGAGGGTTGATGGAGGTGTGTAGAGGATGGGCTAAATGGATGATGGGTATTAAGCTGGGCACTTGTTATTATGAGCACTGGGTGTCGTATGTAAGTGATGAACCACTGAATTCCATCCCTGAAAGCGGTATTGCACTATATGTTAACTAGAATTTAAATAAGAATTTAAGTGCAGAGAAAATGGTGTCATGTTGATAGCATAAGATGAGTTAAGAATAGCAGTCTCTTTGCCTGTATTGTCTTTATCCCCAAAACACAAACTCCAGGATCATAAACTGAGCCAAAGGCAGTTCCTTAACCAACTGAGCCACCCAGGCGTCCTTACCTACTTTTTTTTTTTTCAGTTATTGAGACAGTGCTGTTAGTGCCCAGCTGTAATTGTGCATTTGGTTATTCTTCCAGTTTTATCAAGATGTGCTTTATATATTTTGAAGTAGTTTCATAATGAAAAAATATTTAGGACTGTTTTATCCTCTTGGTGAATTACTCCCGTCATCATTGTGCAGTATTTCTCTAATCTCAGATAATAGTCCTTTCTTTTAAATTTTACATTGATATTAATATAGTCACTCATAATTTCTTTTTATTATGTTTGCTTGGTATCTTTCTGTTCTTTTTACTTATAAGCTATCTGTGTCTTTAATGTGGATTTCTTGTAGATATCATATATTTGGATCTGGCTTTTAAATCCAAACTGTCAGTCTCTGCCTTTTAATTGCAATGATCAGACCATTTACATTTAACATTAAATGAACTATATATGGCTATGTACTATTTTTGTAATCTGTTTTTTCCCATTTTTCTACTTTTGCTGCTTTCTTGGATTAACTATATTTTTAATGACTTAATTACATCTTTATAAGTGGTTTATTAGCAGAGCCTCTCTTCTGTGGATATGTGGTTGCTTTAGCATTTACAGCCTATATCGTTAACGTAACACAATCTACCCTCAAGTAATTTTTTTACATTTGTGAGAATTTTGTAATTGTCCATTTTTTATCTTCCTTTTTTGTGCTGTTGTCATATATTTTACATACATACATATATATGTAACAAATACACATATATATAACAAATATGTTATAAACCTTACAGTATATTATTGTTATTTTAAAAGATATTTGACCTTTTTTTGTTGTTATTAAATTTGAAGGGGCGCCTGGGTGGCTCAGTCATTAAACATCCACCTTCGGCTCAGGTCATGATCCTGGAGTCCCGGGTTCAAGCCCCACATTGGGCTCCCTGCTTAGCAGGAAGCCTGCTTCCCCTCTCTCTCTCTCTCTCTCTCTCTCTCTCTCTCCTCTCCCCCCCACTTGTGTTCCCTCTCTAACAGTGTTTCTCTCTGTCAAATAAATAAATAAATAATCTTGAAAGTAGTTGCTGTGGCTGATGTCAAAGATGTTACTGCCTATGTTCTCCTCTAGGATTTTGATAGATTCCTGCCTGACATTGAGCTCTTTCAGCCATTTCAAGTTTATCTTTCTGTATGGTGTAAGAGAATCATCCAGTTTCATTCTTCTACACGTAGCTGTCCAGTTTTCCCAGCACCATTTATTGAAGAGACTGTCTTTTTCCACTGGATATTTTTTCCTGCTTTGTCGAAGATGATTTGACCATAGATTTGTGGGTCCATATCTGGACTCTCTACTCTGTTCCCTTGGTCTATGTGGCTGTTTTTGTGCCAGTACCATGATGTCTTGGTGATCACAGCTTTGTAATAAAGCTTGAAATCAGGCAATGTGATGCCCCCAGTTTTATTTTTCCTTTTCAACATTTCCTTAGCAATTCAGGGTCTTTCTTGGTTCCATACAAATTTTAGGATTGTTCATTTTAGCACTTTGAAAAATGTTGGTAGAATTTTTATCGGGATGGCATTGAAAGTATAGATTGCTCCACACAGTATATTCATTTTAACAAAGTTTATTCTTCCAATCCATGAGTGTGGAATGCTCTTCCATCTTTTTGTGTCTTCAATTTATTTCATGAGTGCTCTGTAGTTCTTTGAGTACAGATCCTTTACTTCTTTGGTTAGGCTTATTCCAAGGTATCTTATCATTTTTGGTATAATAGTAAATGGAATCAGCTCTCTAATTTCTCTTTCTATTGTCTCATTTTTAGTGTATAAGAATGCAGCTGATTTCTGTGCATTGATTTTGTATCTTGCCACATTACTGAATTGCTATATGAGATCTAGTAGTTTGTGGGTGGAGTCTTTTGAGTTTGCCATATAAAGTATCATGTCATCTGCAAAGAGAGAGAGTTTGACTTCTTCTTTGCCAATTTGAATACCTTTTATTTCTTTCTGTTGTCTTCTTGCTGTTGCTAGGACTTCTAACACTGTGTTGAACGATACTGGTGAGAGTGGGCATCCTTGTCTTGTTCCTGATCTCAGAGGGAAGGCTGTCATCTTTCCCCATTGAGAATAATATTTGTTGTGGGTTTTTCACAGATAGATTTTATGAGGTTGAGGAATGTTCCTTCTATCCCTATACTTTGAAGAGTTTTTTTTTTTTTT
>PITA01029112.1:0-18370 GCA_004023965.1 Spilogale gracilis | reverse complement strand
GCATGAGAACTCTATCCAGCTGGAGGAAGGAAAGATATATTAATATATGAACCATCAGAAGAAACATTATAAAAATCTGAATTTACAAAGAAATTTAAAGCTATGGCACTATTCAATTCTATTATAAAATTTAAAGAAAATTTATTCCCTCTAAAAGAAGATCTCCAGGTGGGGTGTCTGGGAAGCTCAGTCAAGTAAGTATCTGCTTGTGGCTTAGGTCATGATCCTGGGGTCCTGGCATGGAGCCCCACATAAAGCTCCCTGCTCACTGGGAAGTCTGCTTCTCCCTCTCCCTCTGCTCCTCCCCTCACTGATGTTCTCTTTCAAGTAAATAAATAAAATCTTTTAAAAAAAGATCTCAAAGAATGATGGGTTCAAACATGGAATGGTAAAATAATAGACGTGGTGAAATAATTTGGTAGTACCAAGGAAAAAATAGAAAAAAAAAAAAAAACTATAATGGAGTTGTAGTTAGAGAAAAAAAAAACAAAAAACAAAAAACATGATAGACACTTCCAAAACAAAATCAGGCAGTAATAGTGACATCTAGATATTCTGAAAACCCTCTCACTAGAAAACATTTATAATATTTATATTTGAATTAAAACATTATATATTTAAAAATAGTAGATAAAATATGTCAAAAAATAACTGAGCTTGAAAAACAGAAAACCAAATATTCATAAAAAAAAAATTGGGCGCCTGGGTGGCTCAGTGGGTTCAAGCCTCTGCCTTTGGCTCAGGTCATGATCTCAGGGTCCTGGAGGCCTCATCCCGCTCTCTGCTCAGTGGGGAGCCTGCTTCCTCCTCTCTCTCTGCCTGCCTCTCTGCCTACTTGTGATCTCTCTCTTTGTCAAATAAATAAATAAATTAAATAAATAAATAAAGATAAAAATAAAAGAAAAAAAAATTAAGGAAGAACATGATTCCTCCTAGTAAGCTAATGCTGAATCCTAAGGGATTTTGCCCGAGTTCAGCAGCCTAGAGCTTTGGTTTTCAAAAGCAACATGGAGTATAAGTTCTTATACCTTTGTAGAGTAAAAAGTTAGAACTAAGACTCCAAAAGAAGCGAAAATGCAATGAGCTAAAACACACAGATATTTTAATTCCAAAACCATAACTTAAAAAAAAAAAATTCATACTAAGATGAAAGGAATGAAAGTCAAACACTGCTTAAAAGGAAAATAATTTTCTAAATTTCTTAAAAGCCCTTGATGGAGGCCACAAGGTCATATAAATGATGCTACTTGAAGTGGACATGTGGTAGAAACATACGGATAATTTGGACGAATCTCAAAATACTGTAGACAATAGCATGCTTTGTAAAGCATAGCTTAGTGTAGGCTTCAAGCCCTCCATTCAGACTTAAGCATGGTGAGAAATAATAATGTAGCATGTTTTGGAAAGACCTGTTAAGATAGCCAAGAGTCCCCATGCGTAGCTTACAAATTTTAAGCTGCTAAATTTGGGGACAATTTGTCACACTGCCATAAATACACAGGAAAGAACTGCAGCATATCCAGAACATCCAATGTGTCACAACTGGAATGGGGTGGCACATGGATGTGGTGAGAGGACCAGAAGACCAGTCAAAATCTGGAGCCATAAGGAAGGGAGCTCAGTGTTCAAGGACTTTAGTCAGAGACACCCAGCTGCCACTGGGGTTTAAAGAGCTTGACAAGCTGCAGTGTTCATCCATGGTATAGTAGAATGGTCACAGCTTTCAGATCTCACGACTCTCAAAGCAGACTGCAGCTATCACTGATAACTTGATTGGAGACTCAGGACAGACTCTGAGCTAAGCCAATACCAGATTCCTGAACCACAGAAGCCATAGAATGATAAATATGTGTTCTTAATTTTAAGCTGCTAAATTTGGGGACAATTTGTCACACTGCCATAAATACACAGGGTAACTCAGAGGGGCAGGACCTGCTATTTAAAACATGGGGAGGCATCTGGGGGGACTCATAAGCATCTGCATTCAGCTCAGGTCGTGATTCCAGGGTCCTGGGATCCAGCCCTGCATAGGGCTCCCTGCTCAGTCAGAAACCTGCTTCTCCCTCTCCCACTACCCCTGCTTGTGTTCCCTCTCTTGCTGTGTTTCTTTCTGTCAAATAAATAAATTTTAAAAAAATCTTCAAAAACAAACAAACAAACAAAAAACCTCTAATTGTTAAACTCCCCAGAGAGACATTAAAACCCCTAAAGTCATACTCCTTTATACAATTAAATAATGGAATAAATTCATGTACATTTTCTTCTCCAAAATTTCATATTTTAAACTGATCAGTTTAAAGCCAAAAAGAACAATATTCTGTTAACTGGCTTTAAGTATGGCTCTTTATTCAGCAGTACAATCCAAATTAACTTTTACTGACTGATACAGTTAAATTTAAATAAATAAATTTAAATTGATGTTACTTTGTCTCACTTTGTCTTAATTACCTCTTTAAAGGCCCTCCGAATACAGTCATATTCTGAGGTACTGAGGGTTGGGACCATGCTATACAATTTGGGGTGGACACAATTCAGCCTCCCATAGTACTCAAACTTTCCATACTTCCAGCTAGATAGTAGTACGCAGGAACATATCAACATCACTGCTCCTACCACTACAGCTGTAATATCTGAAGCCAAACATAACCACTGCAGCAATAAAGTTTCCTAAGAAAAGGATTTTGTTATTTCTAGTCATGGGTCATAGAAGAGCTTTAAAAACAGCTAGACCAGTTGGGGTCTAAATCAGACAGAGAAAAGAAAGGTTTAAAAATAGGCATGTACCTGAGATTTTAGTCTTATTAAGATGTCAGTCTTTTGTTGCCCAATCTTCTTTTCCTTTAGCTATGAATTTAGTCTAACCAGGAGAAATTTCCTACCAAGATATTAATTTTGCCTAGTATTTTCCACAATCTTGCAGAAAATCAAGCTCAATGATTTGCTTTGAGCCTCCCAGATCTTATTCCCTCAGTGCACTAATGGGAAACAACTGTTGCAGTGTGCTTTTATTCATGTTTAAATTCTTAGGATTTGGCTTAGTGTTACATATCCACCAAAAACACACAACCCATATTCCGGAAACAGTAAGACCAGATTTGCCGTGAAGAAGCATGACAGTCTTTAGCACCAGGTATGAAAACAGAATCTGAAGAGATTATTAATTCTGAGAAAGCCTCTTTTTAAGCGACCTTTCACTAAAAGCTCTACCTCTCCACACTGTGAATATAGGAAGAATCAAAACTGCTTCTGCAATCAAAGATTCCAGAAGCAGCTCTCCTTTCTCTAGAAATTAATCTTTAGTTGCAGCTAAGACCAGATGCTCACTGAGTGTGAGGTCTTGAACAGAAACAATGCATCTTTCTTGATTGTGATAATTGAGTCCAACCATAACTGTTCACACTAGCCGCCCAAATCAAGAGATTAGATCTCCTTATGTGGAGTTCCGCCCTAAAAACATACATTCCTTCTGTCTTCCCCATGAAATAAACATGGCAGGTTTATATGAGATGAGATTTCTGTATTCATTAAATGGCAACAATTAAAACATCATGAGAAAGTTCTTGGTGTGGATGTGAACAAAGACAATACTTATAAACTGCTTATGGACCCATTTACTTATATAACCACTATGGAAATCAATTTTGCATTAGTAAATCCAAATTTAATAAATCTAAAGATGTGAACACCATATGGCCCAGCAATTCTATCCCAGTTGTTTTTTGTTTTTGTTTTTTCCCTGGAGAAAATCACTAGGGTGGTTCACTGAAGCATCATTTGGAAGGCCTTATACCTGAAATAGTACAAACTTCCATTGATAGGGGAATAAATAAAATGTGGTAGAGACTATAGTAGGATATTGCATAGGAATGGAACTTATTAGATTAGCCCTCCTCCATTGATCACAATAAAAAATACAATATTAAGAAAAAAAATCACAGACTATTACTGAGAGGATAATTCCACTTCTATAAAGTTTATAAAGCAGGCAAATAAACAATGTAATATTAGGGATACATTAATATATAGTAAAACTATTTTTTAAAAATCAACCAATTTCAGTAGATAGAAGTATAGACAGATCTGGAAAGGGGCAAACAGGTTTCAAAGATGGAGATAGTATTCTATTTTTTCAGCTGGGTGATGAATAGAAGAATGTTCTATGATTTGTTATTTTTTAAACCATAAACATTATACTGTGTATATATTTAGTATCTTTGATATACTTTATAAAATCTTAAAGCTATAAAAGGTGGACATGTTTTAAGGAACTAAAAAATAAATCAATACCATTTGTTTGTACTGTAAACACACTCAAAGTTATGACTTGAAACAAAGTTCTTGCCTTATCTTTGCAATACAGCATCAAAGAAATAACTTACTAATCTATGTTGTATAATTAGACTAAAGCTCTGCATTGTATTATAGTGAAAATGTTTGAAGAGTTTTAGAATTAAACAAATTAAACCATTCACATTTGTACACAAATCTACAAAGCTGCTTTTTAGAAGTTACTAATTTTCAATTTTGATAATATCTGAGTTTGTAAAGATTCCATACTTGGCCAACTTTCAGACTAATTTTGTTAATCATCTTTTCATGTATCTGAAAATTCTGTTCGATATGAAGAGAAGTATTAAATCAAGAGAATGAGAAGTAGATAAATGAATAAGCTCATTTGAATAGCGAAAGTAATTTAAAATATTTTAGAAGATAAAATTTGTTAATTATTAGAAACAGTTAATTATGTAACAATAGCTTCTAACTGGGAATTTTGTCTTAGTACTTTGTCAGGTTTGTTTTAATTGTTTTAATTTATGACACTGTGGGGGGAAGGATAATTTATCTCTTTTTTTTTTTTTTTTAAAGATTTTATTTATTTGACAGAGAGAAACACAGCCAGAGAGGGAACACAAGCAGGGGGCGTGAGAGAGGGAGAAGCAGGCTTCCCGTAGAGCAGGGAGCCCGATGTGGGGCTCGATCCTGGGTCTCCGGGATCATGACCTGAGCTGAAGGCAATCGCTTAACTAACTGAGCCACCCAGGTGCCCCAATTTATCTCAATAAGTTTTATTTTTTCCTATTTCATGAATGGACATTTCACTATAATATTTTGAGAACAGAATACCTAGTCTAGAATATCTATTCTATTAGATGAGTGTTTTGTATCTATCTGCTATCTCACAGATAGAAAATATTTTATTTGATATATAATAAAAAGTTAAACTCATAAATTAGAAAAGAATAAATTAAAATGAGAATTATCATATGAAAGAGTTGTAGGAATAAGATTCTTGGGGAATAATTAGATAAACTTAGAGATTTTATTTTTCCTCGTCCTAAGATATATCTTAATTTGTAGACTGCTAATAATATGATTAGAATTGACAAATTTTAACTTTTACCCCATGGATTTATCATTTTAGAAGATGTTATTGAATAGTTTTTACCTTCTCATTTTTAACTATGAGGTTTCTAAAACCCAAAGAAGAAACTAAATTTTCTATCAGCATGGCTGGGTTCAGTTTCAAATATTCTGCCATCCAGTTCACAGTTCTTTGGTCGACATGATACTGTCTTTCCACTATTTGGCCATGAGTTTCTCAGTTATGTTCTCTATACCTTATGCTGATGTTGCTACAGTCAACAACAATGGTAATATTTTAATAAAAGTTTCTTCACATACAAGAGAAATACATTTACTCAAATATTTATCCATACTGTAAAGGCAAGTCCAGAGCAACTGTTTATATTTTAAGATAAGATGTTATTTAAATTATGGGCACCTGGGTGGCTCAGTTGGTTAAGCGACTGCCTTCGGCTCAGGTCATGATCCCGGAGACCCGGGATCGAGTCCTACATAGGGCTCCCTGCTCGGCGGGAAGCCTGCTTCTCCCTCTCTCACTCCCCCTGCTTGTGTTCCCTCTCTGGCTGTGTTTCTCTCTGTCAAATAAATAAAATCTTTAAAAAAAAAATGTTATTTAAATTAAATTTTAGATTAAATTAAACCTTACAGAAACTAAACCGGGAGGAATTTAGTGAATGAAAACCAGTGACTTGGCAAATATTATTACCATGTAACTCAAATTTTCAGAGCAGCATGTTTGACAAACAGACTTATCCTGTGCAATTATATAAAAATGTAATGGTTATAAATACAGTTACATATTTTTCTGTATCCTCCCAGTTACTATAAACCAAACCAATATTTATGAAGAAAATACTATCTGTAGTCTAAATCACTGATTTATTTGTTCTGATCTAATACAGATTTCTTTACACTTGTATTTAATTTTAAATAGCAAAATAATTCTATAATAATACAGATGTTTTATTTCTTCAGTTATTGATCATGATCCTAAAATGATTATTCAATATGGACTAAGGAACAGGTAATTAATAACTACAAGTCATTACATTCTTAATAAGAACTATTACAGATTTTTAAGGCTGGAAGAAACCTAAGCATAGTTAAATGGATTTAACAGGATATCCAACTTATTTGCTCAGGAAAATAAAAATTGCTCACTGGTGTATAATAGCCAAACATTCCATCACAAATGGACTGAATCAGATGTTAGAGTTTCAAACCAGATATCATGTATTAACACATCCAAAGAATGATGTGTTATCAGAAGAACTCTTTAGAATCTATGGAAGTGGGGGGAAAAAAAAAAAGCCATTGATGACAGTGCTCATCTAAGAACCACTGGTCCTTTTTTCAGGGGACCATACTCAAGTGTCTTTGGGGATTCCTGTCCCTTTGGCAAGAGCATTCTCAAGAGGCTAGGACTGCAGTCACGCTGCCTGGTCTTGAAACCTGGCCATTGCCTATGATGCAACTCTGGATGATTAATTTCGGCCCTTTGCACCCAGTTTCCTGATGTCATTTGCAGCCTCTAAATCACTGTTTCTTGTTAACTAAAATAGATGTGGACTTCGATTTTTTTCCATATTGTCCTTAACGATATATCAAAATGTTTTGAATTAGTGGAGATAAAAAATTATTTTTAAAAAAGATCATTTGGACATACACTGTGAGGAGGGCATATCTTCCATATTTTGGGGAAGGACACAGGTTCCAGAAGGATCAGTGGGATAGAAACACAGGGTCAGGAGGGGGTGCACCCTTCAGCACCTCTAGATAGGGTGCTCACTTGGGGCCTGGGTGGAGTGGAGCTTCAGTATTCACAGGTGATCAAGTGGGTCACCTAGAGATGTGGCCACTGTGGCTGGCCCATTAGCATCACCCTTACCAAGCAGACAGGGTCTGAGGCCCATTCCCTCTGCAACAGGGGCGGGGATGGACCCTGTCCCGAGCAGCTGGACAGAGACAGCCCTTTACTGGGTTCCCTGGCTCCACTACCACACAGGACTGTAATGATAAGTAAATGAAATAATACAAATAAAGTAGTTATAAAAATGCCTGCACCCATTAAGGATTCAATAAATGTCTTGTCATATTCAATTATTTTTTTATAAGATGGATATCTCAGAATCTCAGAGAGGCAGCATGGTGTAGATTTCACCTTAAGTCCAGGCTGCCCAATTCTAAGCGAAGCAAGTAACTGTGGCGTTGGGCAGATAACTTACCCTCTGTGCCTTAATTTGCTTATCTCTAAATCACACGGAATCACAGCATTACCTTACAGGATTATTATGAGAAGTAAACAAACTAGTAGTTAAAATGCATTGAGGGGGCACCTGGGTGACTCAGTTGGTGAAGTTCTGCCTTTGGCTCAGGTCATGATCCCAGGGTCTGGGATGGAGCCACGCATCTGGCTCCTTGCTCAGTGGGGAGTCTGCCAACATCAGTGCTTACTTTTCTTCACTCACAGGGAAAGAATACACTTTTCCACAGGATGAATAGTTCTGTCATTCTGATTTATTTCTAAGTTTAAATAAATAAGTGGCTATATATGAATGCAGTACTCCATAGCTAGAAGCTATGAGAGTGACATTTCTCAACAAAAGCGGCACTATGATGACAAAGACTTTGAATTTTGGCCATACATACTAAATACAGTTCATGTGGGGTCAGTATGAAAAATATGATATTAAGCAACTTCAGCTCTTTAGTCAGATACGTAGATTCTAGTCACAGTTTTGAAACACCATCTTTGAAAGTAGAAGAAATAGTATTTATCCAAAGGTTACACACAGAATTCCATGCTATAATCTCTGACATAGGAATAGTCTACATGCAGACAAGAGCCTTTAACCTTGATCAGAATGTTTTCAGTACTTATTCCACACTTGCTGGGTTAGCTTAATATAATTTAATCTTGATCATAAGACCTATTCTACATATATGTGGTTTTTAAGTTGCATGATTCTTATAACACTTACATGATTTTGATATAAATTAAAGGGCTGAAAATGATAGTCTAGGAGTTTTGCCATATTTTCACACTTGCCAGAAAATCATACATTATTTGGTTGTTAAATGCTGAAAAAAAAAATCTTACCTACACTGGGTAAAAAAAAAAAATACATTTTTAGCGAGTTGATTTTTATGATTTTTATTAATTGTCTTATTTGAGGCAAGTATCATTTAAAGTTATATTAAAGTTTTGATTTCACAGGAATTTTGTAACTTATGTCTCATGTTTTTTATAAAGTAATTTATGCAAGAAAAGGACAAATACTAAGAACATACAGTAGGACCCATGTGATGTTTTCCATCCTTCTTTATATCACAGACATGATTTGGACGAAAATATCTGTATTAAATCTCAAACACTTCTATGCCAATGCCATAAAACTTACACAGTTGAAATAAGACATGCAAATGTTAGTCTGAACTGCATGTAACACTTATTTTCATTAAGTTGTATGTAGATTATGGAACAAATAGGACAAAGTGTTTCATTTATAAAGTGATTACACAACTGAACTATATGTTAAAGCACATTATAAACTACTTAGTTCTCTACGACTGTAAAACAACACTATTTAATTGAAGCTCACAAATTGAGATTATTCGTACTAATTCATGTATTTACACACAGAAACTTTCTTTGCACGAGTATACCAATATCTAGGAAATGGTATTTTTTGTTTGATCTCAGGGCCAAATTCTCATTAGTTTCCAAGCAAAACTATTTGAAGTTATTTTTATTTTGAGGTAGTTTGATTTCTCAACTTTATTAACCTAGTACAAATCTCTTTTTAAGATTCACTTAACTGGGGAACACCTGGGTGGTTCAGTCGATCATCTGCCTTTAGCTCAGGTCATGATCCCAGGTTTGAGTCCCACATTGGGGTTCTTGCTCAGCAGGGAGCCTGCTTCTCTATCTGCTGCAACCCCTGCTTATGGTTTCTCTTTCTCTATCTCTCTGACAAGTGAATAAAATCTTTTTAAAAAATTATAAAAGAAAAAGATTCACTTTGAAAACTCATAAACAATACCAAATTTTCTGTTTACTCAACTTTTGAAGTATTATTGCCTAGTAGTATAACACTAAATGTGGCTAGAATAGAGAATAACTGTACTCAGTTTTATTATTGTTCCAAAATAGTTGCTCTCTTTCAGTAAGAGGTTATGAAATCCACCATTGCCACATGATATCCAGGACCTCCTGGGGAATTATAAGTCCTTGCCCCCATTGCTTTGGTCAATGGCATTGGAGCAGATATGACATATACCACATCTGAGCCGAATTCTTAAGAACCGCTGTGCATTTCTGCCTTGCTCTTTTTCTTTGCCATTAAAAACAAGCATATCCTGGAAAGCAATAGCTTCCTCAACCTGGATACTATAATAAGCCGACATAAGAAATACAGCCACAGCTACTTCACAGCTCTCTAACATGAGCAACAAATATACCACTGTTTGGTAGTCTGCTCAATTCCAGGCACGGGTGTCAGTTTAGCTTATCAAAAAAAAAAAAAAAATTTAGGGCTAGTACAGATTTTTCTCTTATAATGTATCTGTTACACACACGCACAATTCCTTATGTGCAGTTTTGAATTTTGGCATTTCTAGAATCCAAAAGAACAACTTGGTTAGTGATTAATAGGGATGTGCAAAAGGCTAGAAATATCTGAGTTATAAATTGTAAAGCAAAGAATAGATTCTGTTTTTTAATATCTTAGGACTTTCTGACTCAAATACTGTGACATCAAAATGATAAAATCAGGTTTGATATTGATGCATTATATTTCAAAATACTTCAGATGTGGGGTGCCTGGGTGGCTCAGTCGTTAAGTGCTTGCCTTAGGCTCAGGTCATGAACCCAGAGTCCGGGATCAAGACCGGCTGGCTTCAGGCTCCCTGCTCAGTGGGAAGCCTGCTTCTCCCTCTCACTCCCCCTGCTTGTGTTCCATCTCTAGCTTTGTTTCTCTCTCTCAAATAAATAAATAAAATCTTAAAAAAAAAAAAGTTCAGATGTTAAAAATAAAATCAACATATTCAGAAGGAAATATTAAGAAGAATCATAGAAAGTGGGCTTCTTCCTGGTCTCCAGCGGGGCTTGGTACAAATGCCACAACATCCAGTTTGGGTTAAGGAGTAGGCCTAATTAAGGCATCTTGTGAGCCAGGGATAAGCAAGGAAAGGCACGGTGTCTTAATCTTTTACATCCCAGCTGAAAGGCATGCAGGGACATAAAGATCCACAGTATGCTTTGTTTTCTAAGAAAGGGAAATTGTCCTATAAAAATTCAGAGTAACAGAAATGCAGGCATGAGAAAAAAGAGCAAACTGATTGATGAGTCTGGCTTTAGAGTCCAGCTATTTGTTTATAATAGTTGTCTTGGAAAGACAGAACTTGAGTACAGCCCCACCTGCTCAGAGAAGGGGTCAGAGTTGCCAGCTGCCTCACTGTCTAGAAACGTAGGGTGAGTTCCCAAAAGGTCACGGTCAGACAATTCTGCACATTGCTCCAGAGGAAGCCAGAAAGGTAAGTAGGAAAAAATTCCAAAAAAGCAATTTTCATTATATCTTGAAGAAAATGGAGAATCAGGAAAGGATTCTAAGCAGGTGAATAATACAATATGATTTGTATTTTAGAAAGTTAGCCAACAGGGAGGTAGAGAATGATTCAAGTCAGGGAAAAACTGTGGATAGATTAATTAGAAGGCCAATTTCACAGCTGAGAAGAGATACTACATCCCTGATATACAAGAGTGATATGTCCAATGGCAACCACAAAACTACAGTAAACCCAAATGCACTTCCTTCTCAAGAGTTGCCCTGCCTAGAAGCAGTTTCAATCTCCTCTTAGTTCCCCTAACACTATTTCCACACTGCATATTGCACACGCACCAGCTTAAAAGCTTGTGGTCTTTGTTGTCTATCCAGCAATTCAGACTGAAAGTACCTTCCAAAGATTGTGTCCTCTGGAGCCTCTTGGTATAGA
The DNA here is from genome assembly GCA_004023965.1 of Spilogale gracilis. Taxonomy (NCBI): domain Eukaryota; kingdom Metazoa; phylum Chordata; class Mammalia; order Carnivora; family Mephitidae; genus Spilogale; species Spilogale gracilis. Next base: position 7,012 of record PITA01029112.1, on the reverse strand, counting down.
TCCCCTTACATGGAAGGTATTTCTTATAACTTTATTAATTAAAGGAATATAAAACATAATGATTAGGGCATATTTGTAGTTGTTGATCCCAGGGCCACACCAAAATTTCTGAAATTAGTGTACTACACAAATGCACCAGGCAGGGGGATCTGAAACTTGGGGCAGCCTCAACCCCATGCCAGGGAACCAAGAGAAAGAAATGCTCTTTTAAAGGTCACATGAAAACAGTGGATAACCAGGATAGTTCTGAATGGAGGGGCGGGGAGCAGAAAAAAAAAAAAAAAAGATCTCAACAAATAGATCAACATAAGTATTTTCCCAAAACTGCGGTAATATTTTTGAGAGGGTGGAGGTTAGGAGAGTGTGAAAATGAGATGGGAAATTTTCAAGATTTTAACCCTGCATATGGTCAAATCCTTTGTGTTTGTATTACATAATTCTGTTTGTTTTACGCTTTTTTGTAATAATAGTAAATACATTAATAAATAATATTTTAGCTGATTTTTTAAAATCTTTTTTTACTAGCCTTAGTATTCAGCACACAGCCCAGACCAGCTCATTTAATCATTACCAGATCATTCTAATGTAGGTACTTTTAAAATTCTCATGTTACAGATGGGAAATCTGAACTTCAAAGAGATTAATTTCTCAAAATCATCTATGTAGTTAAAGGCATAGCCATGATTCAAAGTCATGTTTATTAGAGTCACAAAAATGAGGTATGACTATTACTCTGAAATGTCATTTTTCAGAATGAGGAAAACAAGTATTTGGTAATTATTACTTACAAAGTAGAAAATATCGCTAAATTTGTTAGAGAATGTCAATACTAATTTAAGGACACAAGATAGATGCCTGATATTTTAACAGTTCTGGACCCTGATTTCATTTCACTTGTTCTAATTTCAGAAAAGAATGACATCCTGACTTCTAAAAACTAAAAATCAATAGAATATACATCAATTCTCTGGGTATTGGTTTAGATTCACAACATATTTCTATAGGTGCTCCATAAGACATTATTATTTTTATTTTTTAATTGGAGAGAGGCGGGGGGCGGGGAGTGCAGTGGGAGGGAGGGAGAAAAAGAATCTTAAGCAGGTTCCAGCCCAGGGCCATCCAGCTGATCTCATGACCCCAAGATCAGGACCTGAGCTAAAACCAAGAGTTGGATCCTTAGTCAACTGAACCATCCAGGCACTCCAACTTCATAAAACATATTATAACACTTTTAAGCCATCGATAGGTTTATGGTGAGCTAAATGACACTTAATGAAGAATAGGTGCTTACAGAGCAGGATAACAATAAATAAATAGATATGCTAGGAGACATTTTCTTAAAATCATTCTGTAAGTCTTTTTTCTAAATCGTTTTCTAGTATAGTATGATAAATGTTTACTTGAGGCTCAGTTGGTTTCAAACTTTTCTCTCAAAAATATTTCCAAAATTTTTCAGAAAAGATAATTTAATTTATCTTTAGGGTCAATAAATTAAATATTTGTCAAGTGTGTTCAAAACTTCATAAGGGATTGAATTTTGTTTTCTACCTCGTTTTTATTTCAAAAATATATTGGGGATGAAAATTATGTTTTAGTCCACCTGTTTGAAAAAAAAACCTGTTATTTATGTGTGGGAGGAATGTCATTGGTGATGTTTCTTCTTTGGGGATGCACATGTGCACACACATGGCACACACACACTTCACAATTATCAGAAAAGAATTAAGCATCTATGACTTGATTGGCTGTCAAAGAAACTGCCAATGGCATTTTTCTCTTCATTTAATTAGGAAAATAAACTTAGAGAAAGTCATGTGAGTGTGGTGATTCAGACCAACTGATTTCTTTACTAATCCTTCTCTTACTTTCTGTGAGGGAATTTGGTCCTGTGATGCCTTAAGTTTTTAGGGCCTCTGAAATTGTTTCTTTTTATAGTAAACACGCATAATAATAGCTGCTACACAGTAATTGTGAAGATTAGAGTGAAGTACTTAAAAATGGATATTCAGTATTACATGAGATTTTAAGCAATCCCTGGTATATAACAGGCTTGTAGAAAATGCACCTATACTAAATGTTACATTAGAGAATGAATGACAAATGTTATTTTCTTCCCCTTCAATTTCTGTTTCCTTTGTTTTTTAATGCTGTTTCACCACACACATAAAAATTGTGTTACACTATAAAAATGCAGTGCTTCTAAGAAGAGTAAAGATACCAAATCTTTATGGAATACTCAGTTTGTACCAGGCACTATGACAAATATTTTTTTTTTAAGATTTTATTTATTTATTTGACAGAGGGAAACACAGTTGGAGAGGAAACACAAGCAGGGGGAGTGAGAGAGGGAGAAGTAGGCCTCCTGCCAAGCAGAGAGCCCAATGCGGGGGCTCCATCCCAGGACTCTGGGATCACAACCTGAGCCTAAGGCAGATGCTTAACAACTGAGCCACCCAGGTGCCCCTATGACAAGTATTTATATACATTACTTTATTTACTCCTCACAGCAATACAAAAATGCAGGTGCTATTATTCCCACATTACAGATAAGAAGTGTGGCTCAAATGTTTGACGTTAATAAGGTCTAACTATTATTCAATAAAAAAATCCGTAGTTCAAACTCCATTCTTTCTGAATTCAAATTCTTAGCATACATATCTAATACCAAACAGACTGTTAATCATAAATAGATTTGAATAGACATTGTCACAATTCTCTTTACAGTATGAACTCAGCAATGAGACTGTCAACAAACAATATTCGATGTAGGCTATGATGAAACTAAGAAACAGAGAAGAGTTCAAATATAGTTACTGCCTGTTCAGTCTGGATGATACTTCTGTACTTGTTTAAAGTTGAATTGTGTGGAAGTTCTCAGTAAGGATTTTTGTAACCAAACACACCATAAATATCAGTGATATCTGGAACTTTGAAGGGAACGAGAGTCTTGCTGAGGTTTTGCATTGTGGCTTTAGTAGATGCAGAGACGTGTGACCTTGATTCTTACTTTGGCATTTATAAGGCAAGCGATTCCCAGAGTTCTTACCCAAAGGGAATAATTTGGACAAGGATTTATTGCTGCCATTGGCTGGATCAGACAGCCCGGACCATTGTCAGTAGTCTAGAATTCTATAAAAAAATGTGTAGATGAGACCAGGAAATCCAGCGCTAAGGTAACTGGCCAATTATGCTGACCTTGGGTCCTGCCCTTTACTAGAGATGTCCAGGTTAAGGATGAAAAATAGCAACATTGCACTGAGATCTGTCATGTAATGGTGGCAGCACCATACGTAAAGTTTATGAACTCCTTTTGCTGCTCACTCCGCTGAGTCCCAGGGGCTCCCAGGTTGTCAAGTGGTCTGGGTGACCTGTTCCAACACCATGGCATCTAGCACAGGACTGAGGCCATGGGTGGCTACCTGCTCCTGAGGGTATTATGTGCCAGAGGGCCCAGGTAGGGCTCCATCCTAGAGCAAGAAGGCCTTATTTACCATGCCAGACTTGAGGGGAGGGCTGCTTCCATAACCTAAAGCATAACAACAGCTGAGTACAGAGGGTCATGGGCTCAGGACCTGTGAAAGACTCTGTTGCTAAGATATTCCAGTATGCAGATAGCAACTGCTGCCCTAATGGTGTATGGTGCCGCGCTAGAGAGGGAAGTTTCTTGTCAGAAGCCCATGGGCAACTTATAGCAATCCATTAGTGGTTTAGAGACTCAAGGAGGCATGACAGGAAGTTGCTAAAGATTCTACAGTGAAAGAGTCTCTGGGAGCATTCTTGAGAGTGTCTGTTGTTTGGCCAGATTCTAGAACATTTTGTTGGAGAGGGAGGGTCAGTTTGTAAGTAGCAGCATAAATCAGTTGAATTAAAATTCATAAATAAAGAATATGTTGTCGCTCCAAACCCAAAAGACTGAAAGATATTAGAAATTGTTTCAATATACTGGATATTAGCTCTACTAATAGCTAATAGCTGTAGAACCCCTTGAGTGAATTTTTCATTTCAATTGTTGAAATTGCCATTTGGTTCTTTTTTATGAGCTCTATCTCTTTATTGATATTCTATCATTAATGAGCTATTGTCATAAAATCTTCTGTTAATTCCTTAGGAATAGTTTGCTTTAGATCTCTGAACATATTTCTGATAGCTGCTTTGAAGTTTTTGTCTGCTAAGATCAACATCTGGACCCTCAAAGGCAGTTTATATTACCTGTATTAAAGGTCATACTTTCCTGTTTCTTTTTAATGCCCCTTAATATTTTTGAGGAAAACTGGAAATTTCAATTAATATATTATAACATTTGTGATACTGATATCTCTCGACTCTAGTCTTGCAGTCATTTTTGTTTGCTTATTTAACTGTTTAGTGATCTAGTGAGATTAGTCAGTGAATCTGTTTTTTCCACAGTGTGAAGCCTCTGGTGTCACTCATCAAGGGATATAGCCTTGGGCAGGCATGTAGCTTTTCTGACTGTTAAGAATGATTGTGGTTTTAAGGGGGTCCTCTTGAACTCTTCCTGATCTCCTGTTTAGACTTCTAACTGGTCCACCCTGTTGATATTACTCATTGCTGTCAGTCTTTGTTTTTGTTTGTTTGTTTAATAACTCCTTGCAACATAAATTGCTCCACGATCTGAACCCACTTAAGAGAGACACCTTGACAGGATGCTCTAGTCTTTGAGTCTTGCTCTGACCCTTCCCTGGGAGAACGTCTACACTATGAGAAGAACTAAAGGGCAGCAATGGAAAACCACTGTTCACTGACTGCCCACTGGATCTTTCCTACCAAGCAGAAGTGGAGGTGGAAAGGGTGCAGCGTGAAGGTGGCAACTGGTGCCGTAGCCTGGCTGCAACCACCATGTATGGATTTTCTGCAACTGAAAGTCAGGAAGGAAGGGGTCTTCTGATATTCACTGGCCGCCGGATCTACCAGAATAGGTCCTCCATGCTATGAAGCTCGGGGAGCTGGGAGCTGCCACTTGTCTGAGCCAACGAGAACAACTTTCTTACAAAATAGAGCTATGCCAGAAAAGTGACTTTACCCTTTGCCAGCTCCCCCCCTCCACCCAGATCCTCATGCAATAGGAGCTTGGGGTGCAGAAACAAGAACCACCACTTGGCTGCCATCATCCACTAATTTAGGCCTTCTGGGACAGGGAGGTTTCAGAAAATGGGAACTGTCAGGATGCCAAAAGCACCCTGCATACCTTTTCTACCCCAAGAAACTGGAAGATGATAACTGCCACTCAGCTGCTGAAACAGTTGAAACAACTCTTTCTCCAGGCATGGCTGCTGGATGACAGGTGCAGTTTTTTTCTCTAGTGACAGGGCAACCTATTTCCTCACTGAGTTTCCATAGATTCGGTGAAGTAAGTGCTTCTCAACTTGTTGTCAGCTCTTGGGTCTATCTCTATAAACTCTGAATGATTGTTTTTGCTAATTTTGACTGGCTTCATATATGTCCCCTTGGAAGATAGATTTCCTGAGTTCTTTACCCATCTTTCTGAAAATCCCATCATATTTGTTTGCTTGTTTTAATTCTCCCTTCCTGATGCTTGAGAAGCCCAGAGAATAACACCAGTAGGCTAACCATCCCAAATCATTTATGTCATTTGACAAAATATTACCAGTGTGCATTATTATATTACCAGAACAATGTGTTCATTAAAAAACTGTTGCCAGATAAATTTATATGTTCTGCATTTGAAGAATTTCAAGAACTACTCAATTTTGTCACAATTATATTAAAACAATGTATGTTCGATAGAAATAACAATGATGAAAATGATTGCTATAGGAATATTGTGTTGACATTTCTATTTCTCTTGCCAGAAAAGTTTCCAATTAAATCAATGGTATATAGTCAGTTAAATATGAATAATTAAAACAAGAGGATCAGTTAAAAAGTAGAAAAGTTTGGTGGGTTTTTTGCCATTATATTTTATTTCTAGGGCAAATTTTCACTATACATTTAATAGCTTCAGTTTTCTAAGTAGTAGAATTTAGGGGGGAATAATATAGAAAGGTTAGTAGATGGTTTAATTTTTAGGAATATTCCAGATAAAACTGTAGTGGAGAAAGATTACAATTAGAAATGAACACTGTTGGGGCGCCTGGGTGGCTCAGTTGGTTAAGCGACTACCTTTGGCTCAAGTCATGATCCTGGAGACCCAGGATCGAGTCCCACATTGGGCTCCCTGCTCGGCTGAAAAGCCTGCTTCTCCCCCTCACACTCCCCGTGCTTGTGTTCCCTCTCTGGCTGTGTTTCTCTCTGTCAAATAAATAAAATCTTAAAAAAAAAAAAAAAGAAATAAACACTGCATAATTTGGGAGTGCCTCTCAAATATTCTTTTACAGGTAAGAGTGCAGTTGGGAAACCACTGACAGAGGGACTTTGGTTGCAAGGAAAGAAGATGTGTAAAATGCCCTGCCTGGTGGTGTTCTGGGTCTCTTAAGGGGCTACACCAATGAAGGAAGTAAGGAGTAGAATAAAATCTGTCCAGCAGCAAAAAAAGTAATAGCAAAGCTTACCTATATTAGGTAATGAAATATAGAAAAAGGAGAAACAAACAGAAATGAAGAGATAATAAAATAAAGAACTAATAGATAATATAAAGCAGATATCAGAAATGAATCTGAATATATCAGGAATAAATGTAAAGAAGTAAGTTATTCTAGTTAGCAGATTTAAAAATTGGCTAAAAAGCAAAATTTGAGCATTTACTTTTTATAACATTCCCATTAAAAAAACGAGGCACACAATATGTTTAACAACCTAGAAGAGATGGATACATTCCTAGAAACCTATAAACTACCAAGACTGAAACAGGAAGACATTGACGATCTGAATAGACCTATATCCAGTAACGAGATCGAAGCAGTGATCAAAAACCTCCCCAAAAACAAGAGTCCAGGCCCAGACGGATTCCCTGGGGAATTCTACCAAACATTCAAAGAAGAAATAACACCTATTCTCCTGAAGCTCTTTCAAAAAATAGAAACGGAAGGAAAAC
>PITA01029111.1:0-18383 GCA_004023965.1 Spilogale gracilis | reverse complement strand
TGAACTTCTGGGACTTCATCAAAATAAAAAGCTTCTGTACAGCAAAGGAAACAGTCAACAAAACAAAGAGGCAACCCACAGAATGGGAGAGGATATTTGCAAATGACACTACAGACAAAGGGCTGGTATCCAAGATCTATAAAGAACTACTCAAACTCAACATCCAAAAAGAAAATGAACACATCAAAAAATGGGCAGGAGACATGAAGAGGCACTTCTCCATAGAAGATATACAAATGGCTAACAGATACATGAAAAAATGTTCAGCGTCACTAGCTATCAGGGAAATTCAAATCAAAACCACACTGAGATACCGTAACCTTACACCAGTCAGAATGGCCAAAATCAACAAGACAGGAAATAAGTGTTGGAGAGGCTGCGGAGAAAGGAGAATTCTCTTACACTGTTGGTCCAGCCACTTTGGAAAACAGTATGGAGATTCCTTAAAAAATTAAAAATAGAGCTCCCCTATGACCCTGCAATTGCACTACTGGGCATTTACCCCAAAGATACAGATGCAGTGAAAAGAAGGGCTGTATGTACCCCCACGTTCATAGCAGCAATGGCCACAATCACCCAACTGTGGAAAGAGCCAAGGTGCCCTTCAACAGATGAATGGATAAAGAAGATGTGGTACATATAGACAATGGAGTACTACGCCTCCATCAGAAAAGATGAATATCCAAATTTTATAGCAACATGGACTAGATTGGAAGACATTATGCTGAGTGAAATAAGCCAAGTGGAGAAAGTCAAGTATCACATGGTTTCACTTACTTGTGGTGCATAGAGGGTAATATAGAGGACAGTAGGAGAAGGAAAGGAAATGGGAAGTAGGGTAATTCAGGGCGAGAAATGAAACATAACTGATTTGGACACAGAAACAAACTGAGGGACTTGGAGGGAGAGGGTGGAGGGATGGGAGAGCCTGGTGTTGGGTACTGAGGGCACCTATTGCATGGAGCACTGGGTGTGGGGCATGGGCAATGAATCTTGGAACACTGAAAAAATAAAATAAATTTAAAGTAAAAAAAAAAAAAAGATGTGAATTTTCTCCCCATTATACAGAACTTGCTACATTGAGAAGACAATAAAACTATTTCTGTTTTTGTGTTAAAAAAGAAATCATGGAAACAAATGAAAATGAAAACTCAACTGTTCAAAATCTTCAGCAAAGGTAGTCTTAAGAGGGAAGTATATATAGCACTACAAGCCTTTCTCAGGAAACAAGAAAGGTCTCAAATATACAACCTAACCTTGCACCTAAATTAGTTGGGGAAAGACCAACAAATAAAGCCTAAACCCAGCAGAAGAGAAATAATAAAGATTAGAACAGAAATCCAGGAAATAAAATTCAAAAGAACAGAACAGATCAAAGAAACCAGGAGCTGGTTCTTTGAAAGAATTAATAAGTTTGATAAAACCCTGGTCAACCTTATCAAAAAGAAAAGAGAAATGACCCAAATAAATAAATTCATGAATAAAAGAGGAGAGATCACGACTAATAACAAGGAAATACAAATAATTGTAAAAACATATTATGAGCACTATATGCCAACACATTAGACAATCTGGAAGAAATGGATACATTCCTAGAGATGTTTAAACTGCCAAAACTGAACCAGGAAGAAATAGAAAACCTGAATAGACCCATAACCAGCTAGGAAGTTGAAGCAATAATCAAAGATCTCTCAACAAACAAGAGCCCAGGGCCAAATGGCTTCCCAGGGGGGATTGTACCAGGTATTTAAAGAAGAATTAATACATATTCTTTTGAAGCTGTTTCAAAAAATTGAAATGGAAGGAAAACTTCCAAACTCTATGAGGCCAGCATTACCTTGATCCCAGAACCAGACAAGGACCCCACCAAAAAGAATTACTGACCAATACCCCTGATGAACATGGGTGTAAAAATTCTCACCAAAATACTAGTCACTAGGATCCAACAGTACATTAAAAGGATTATTCACCAGGACCAAGTGGGATTTATTCCTGGGCTGTAAGGTTGGTTCAACATCCTCATATCAATCAATGTGATACACTACATTAATAAAAGAAAGAACAAGAACCATATGATACTCCCAATATAGGCTGAAAACACATTTGACTAAGTGTAGCATCCTTTCTTGATTAAACTTCACAGTGTAGGGATGGAGGGTACATACCTCAATATAAAAAAAAAAAAATCTATGGAAAATGTACAACCAATATCATTCTCAATGGGGAAAACCTGAGAGCTTTCCCCCAAGGTCAGGAACATGGCAGGGATATCCACTGTCACCACTGCTGTTCAACATAGTACTAGAAGTCATAGCTTCAGCATCAGACAACAAAAAGAAATAAAAGGCATCAGAATTGGCTAAGAAGTCAGACTCTCACTCTTTGCAGATGACATGATATTGTGTGTGGAAAACTCAAAAAACTCCCCCCAAAATTGCTAGAATTCATACAGGAATTCAGTAAAGTGATAGGATATAAAATCAATGCACAGAAATTAGTCGCATTTCTATACACCAACAATGAGACAGAAGAAAGAGAAGTTAAGGAGTTGATCCCATACAACTGCAACCCAAACTATAAGATACCTAGGAATAAACCTAACCAAAGAGGCAAAGAATCTGTACTCAGAAAACTCTAGAATACTCATGAAAAAAATTGAGGAAGACACAAAGAAATGGAAAAATGTTCCATGCTCATGGATTGGAAGAACAAATATTGTTAAAATGTCCATGCTACCTAGAGCAATCTACACATTCAGTGCAATCCTCATCAAAATACCATCAACTTGTTTCATAGAACTGGCACAAATAATCCTAAAATTTGTATGGAACCAGAAAGACCCCAAATTGCCTAAGGAGTGTTGGAAAAGAAAACCAAATCAGATGGCATCACAATTCAGGACTTGAAACTGTATTATCAAGCTGTAATCATCAAGACAGTATGGTACTGACACAAAAACAGATACATAGATCAATGAGACAGAAGAGAGAATCCAGAAAGGGACCCTCAACTAATCTTTGACAAAGCAGGGAAAAAGTCAGTCTTTTCAACAAACGGTACTGGGAAATTGAACAGCTACATGCAGAAGAATGAATCTGAACCATTGTCTTACGCCATACAAAAAGATAAACTTAAAATGGATCAAAGACCTTAATGTGAGACAGGAATCCATCAAAATCCTAGAGGAGAACTCAGGCAGCAACCTCTTTGACATCAGCCACAGCAAATTCTTGCTAGACATGTCTTCAAAGGCAAGAGAATAAAAGCAAAAATGAACTATTGGGATTTCATTAAGATAAAAAGCTTTAGCATAGCAAAGGAAATAATTGACAAAACTAAAAGACAGCTGATAGATTGGAGGAAGATATTTGCAAATGTCTTATCAGATAAAGGGCTAGTATCCAAAATCTATAAAGAACTTACCAAACTCAACACCCAAAAAACAAAAAAATCTGGTCAAGAAGTGGGCGAAGACACGAACAGACATTTCTACAAAGAAGACAAATGAACGACTAACATATACACATGAAAAAATGTTCAACATCATTTGGCATCAGGGAAATACAAATCAAAACTACAATGAGACACCACCTCACACAAGTCAGAATGGCTAAAATTAACACGTCAGGAAACAACAGATGTTGGCGAGGATGTAGAGAAAGGGGAACCCTCCTACACTGTTGGTGGGAATGTAAGCTGGTGCAGCCACTCGGGAAAACAGTATGGAGATTCCTCAAAAAGTTAGAAATAGAGTTACCCTCTGACCCAGCAATTGCACTAGTGCGTATTTATCCAAAGGATGCAAACATAGTGATCCAAAGGGACATCTGCACTACAATATTTATAGCGGCAAGGTCCACAATAGCCATAATATGGAGAAAGCCCAGATGTCCATTGACAGATGAATGGATAAAGAAGTGTGTGTGTGTGTGTGTGTGTGTGTGTGTGTGTGTGTGTTACTCAGCTGTAAAAAGGACTGAAGTCTTGCCATTTGCAACGACATGTATGGAACTAGAGGGTATTATGCTAAGCAAAATAATTCAATTAGAGAAAGGCAAATACATGATTTCACTCATATGTGGAACTAAGAAAGAAAACATTGGATCATAAGGGAAGGGAGGGAAACATAAAACAGGAAAAAATCAGAGAGGAAGATAAACCATAAGAAACTCAACCATTTGAAACAAACAGGGTTGCTGGAGGGGTGGGGGATAGGGTCACTGGGTGGTGGTCATTAAGGAGGGCATGTGTGTGATGAGCACTAGGTGTTATATGAGACTAATAACTTCTACCTCTGAATCTAATAATACATTATATGTTAATCAATTGTATTTAAATAAAAGAATGAAAATAAATGATCACATTTTTTAGTATCACCATTGATCTCTTCAGAAAAATCTTGAAATGTTAAGAAACTGTCAAGCTCATGTTTTCCAAAATTCTGCTTTTCACTTGCAAATTCAGATCTTATCATTGACAACAAATACAAAAACCAAAGTTGTTTTCATTTGAAGTGGCATTCTCACTTCATTCGTTTGTGAAAAAAAATGCCTGTCAAGTACCCTGGTGTGAATAACCATAGCGTGTTAGTCATTCTTTCAGGTAACAAATGGATTTCACGAAGAGAGTGACTAGGTCAGGTCACAACTGTTAGACTTCCATACGAAGCAGAAAAGGTTGATGTGCAGTTCCCAGTTTATGACACGAGATATTAAAAAGAATATTGTACCCAGCGGTCAAGATCAATATGATGAATAATTTTTGCTGTGTACTGTTCTAAAGTGAAACAGGCTTTCCTCCCATGTGTACTTGCTAGTTCCGTTTCGTGTTCCTGCTGCCCTTTGCGCTGAGGCTCCAGCAGGTTTTCCCACCATGGCTCTGGCACCATTACTGCAAATGTCAACTTGGAGAAAGACAAAGAAAGACCTAGTATTATAACAAAAATAATTTTGTCCTTGCAAATCACCTGGAAAAACTCAGGGGTTTGCAGACCATGCTTTGACTGATGGAGGTGAAACCTTCAAATAGTTTGCTTGTGAAGGGAGAGAGGGTGGGAGCTTCTATGAGATGCAGAACAAGGGCATGCCTCTGTTTGATTGTCCTAGCATGCCTAGGTCATGTTTCTAACATATTCTGATTATCCCACTTAATCATCGTTGGGGGGAGCACATTCACACCAGGACTTTGGCCGAACTGTTTATCAGTGAGCCAACAGTAAGTGACAATAAGTGACAGTCCCTGGGGTGAAGACAGGAGGGTCAGACGTAGCTGTAGTTTTTGTTGTTGTTGTTTTAAGATGTTATTTATTTATTGAAGAGAGAGAGTGTTCATGAGCAGGGGGGAGTGGCAGATGGAAGGGGGAAACAGAGTCCGCGCTGAGCAGGAGCCCAATGTGGGACTCGATCCCAGGACTTGAGCTAAAGGCATGCACTTTACCGACTGAGCCACCTAAGTGCCCCTGTGGCTGTAGTTTTAAAAGAAATAACCACAGCTTGCACGATGTCCCTCAACATCTCTTGGAAAGGAATGTGGCATTTGGCAGACCCTACTCAACTTACAAAATTAAGAAACTAAGGATCAAGGGAGTGCAGTGATTCATCTAAGGCTGTTCATGGTTCATGGTACTGAGATTTAAACCCCAGCTTGCTTATTTAAAATCCCTGTGATCTTTAGTAAATAGAGTTGAAAGTAAACAGATAAAAGAGGTGTTACCCACGTGGGAAGTGGATGCAAGTTGCTAGTCTTTAATCGTGTTTACCGATTGATAAAACTCTTGTGAGTGGCTTGGTTCCTCAAGTCCATCCATCAAATGGACTTTGTTAAAATGAAAGTTAAGAAGAGTCCATCTGAAGTATAGTACAATAGTGCCTAGTTAATTTGGTAATTATAAAAATTGTATTGGTTCAGTTTAGCTCCGTGTTGAGCTCCCAGAGTAAACCAGGCATCATGAATATTTATCTATCTTTTACCTCGCAGATAGTTTCAATTCAACGGTGCCTAGTCTGTGGGCCAAAGGCCTAGTAGGGACCGGGCAATGTAGCATCCCTTCATTTTAGGGAAAGAGATGAGTAAACATCCTTCATTCTGTAAACATTTATTAAGCACTTATTTTGTGCTCGAAACAGGAGGCCATCAGAAATATTTCAAAGAAAATTCAGCACAAAGCCATGTTCACACTACTCAGGTACAGTTTCTCTGAACAGAGCAGAGTGTGGCTCTTTCTCTTTTTCTGGAGCCTGTGTGGTTTTAGGAGTTTGCAGACTTGGAGGTCATGGTTACTGGGATGAGAGGGTTTTGTCTGGCTGGTATTCAGAAAGGGGCCTATTAGGGTGAGTCTTCCTGATGTAAACAGTGAGTCGTCATTGATTGATTACACAGGCTAATACAAGTTCTGGTGGTTACCTTCCATCATCACTCAGGATTATCTGCCCTTCCTCAGGGATGGGGGATCTTTCCCATGATTAATTCTCTGTGCTAGTGCTGTCCAGTAGAAATATCATAATCGTATGTATGTAACTGTAAGCTGACCAGTGACCACATTAAGAAAAGTAAAAAAGGTGAAATTAATATTGTTATAGTAATTTAGTATACAATAGATACTAATAGAAATAATTATGTATATTATTGTTATAAGGTTTTATTCAGTCTAATACATCTACAACATCATTTTACATTCTTTTATAGATTTTGCCTTTTTCCCTCCATACCAAGTCTTCAAAATCTAGTGTGTGTTTTATACTTACAGCACATCCCCATTCTGGGTAGCCGTGCAGAAAGTGGATTGTGTTGAATGGCTAGTACCTCTGTTATAGTGCAGGGTCTACACTAGCTTCTGGGAATACAAGGACAGACAGAAGGCGATGCCTGGCCTCCAGGGTCTCATGGCCTCACAGAGGCATAGCTGGGTAAGTGAACACTCTAGATGCGGGACCCGGACTGGGGTGAGGCAGACTAGGCATGAACATAAAACTTAAGGACGTGCTCACTCTCAGGGTTGTACGAGTGTGGGGTCTGCCCCGAAAGTGAGCGCCTCCTAAAATCCTGCATCTGAGCACCTCATTAGCCTTCCCCTAGTCTCAGTCCTGCTGGGGAGCCTCATTAAGTAGCAGATTCTGGGTACCAACCCCCAAGCTTACAATTCAGAAGGTCTCAAGTAGGACCTAGGAATCTGGAGTTTCCATAAATGTCCCCAAGGAGTCTAATGCCCATGTCTGGGATTTCCCTTTGAGAAACTCTGGCTGTGCCAAAAGCCTCACAGAGAATTCCTTGATATCCAGTGAAGTCATTTCTCATTGGTTTTGGAAGTAGGGGTTGCTGCAGTTATCGGTTACCTCTGAATTTTAGGGGGTGCGGTGGGATTCCACAGTCCCTCTCATAGAAAGCTCCTGTGGTCTCAGTTCATGGTCCTGCAGCCTTCAGGACCATTGGCTCAATGCCAGCTTGGTGTTCCGCAGACCACTGACTACGTCAGGGACAAAAACATAAAAGGCACATGATGGCGGGGCAAGTGAGTTATGGTGGGCACTGAAAGGTGTGGAAGGAACTGGGTGGTTTGGGAAGAATCAAGCACTGTGTTTGCTTTTGGCTTATTCACCACGTGCAGCTTATTTGACAGAGTGGGCTCCTTCATATAGAAAAAGGCGGTTAGTTGTCTGTGTCCTGTCAGTTTATGGTGCACACAGACTGTAGACTGCGTGTTACAGTTGTGTGTTTTGAGATGTGTTTCCTTGGGCAGGGAAGCAGCCCCAGGTGGGGAGCATCTGATTTTCTGTGTGCATATATATGCTTTATTTCCAGGTCTCCCCAGTGGTCTGCTTCCTGCTGTCCCCTGCAGCCTCCTTTATCACCGGACAGCTGGTGGATGTGGATGGGGGCCAGTCTTTGTACACACACACATTTGATGTACCAGGTGAGCCCTAGAAATGAGCAGTTGCTAACTTTATGCCTTTTAAGATTCAAGTTTTCAAGATTTCTTTCTTTCTTTTTTTTAAGATTTTATTTATTGGGTGCCTGGGTGGCTCAGTTGGTTAAGCGACTGCCTTCGGCTCAGGTCATGATCCCGGAGAGCCGGGATCGAGTACCACATAGGGCTCCCTGCTCGGCAGGAGGCCTGCTTCTCCCTCTCTCACTCCCCTTGCTTGTGTTCCCTCTTTGGCTGTGTTTCTCTCTGTCAAATAAATAAAATCTTTCCAAAAAAAGAAAAGATTGTATTTATTTATTTGAGAGAGACAGAGAAAGAACACAGGGTAACGAGCAGAGGAAGAGGGGGAAGCAGGCTCCCTACTGGACAGTGAGTCCAATGTGGGTCTTGATCCCAGGACCTCAGCTCATGACCTGAGCCAAAGACATAGGCCTAACCGACTGAGCCACCCAGGCCCCCAAGTTTTCAAAATTTCTTAAGCAGTTACAGAAAGGATTAGGGTTTTCTCTCATGGACCATAAAAATTGTAGAAAATGTTTATATTCCTGATAGGATCTATAAAGGAAATGTTCCCAGTCAAAGAAAATATGTGAATATTTGGAATATTTTTTTATCATAGCACATAGCTTTATATATTTTTTAAAAATTGCCTTGTATAGGTTGGTGGAATTTTAATCTTGAAAAATATTCTCAATATGAGTGTATATATATATATATGCATATATATATGCATATATATATATTTTTGTTTTGTTTTGTCTTTGGTGAAATCAGCTACAGCAATTTTTCAAGAATATACTCCCCCCACCAACCCCAGGATCCCTGGGTGGCTCAGTTGACTGAGCAGGTGCCTTCAGCTCAAGTCATGATCCCAGGGTCCTGGGATCAAGTCCCCAGTCAGGCTCCCTGATCAGTGGTGAGCCTGCTTCTCCCTCTGCCTGCTTCTCCCCCTGCTTGTATGTTCTATCTCTCTGACAAATAAATAAAATCTTAAAAACAACAAAAAAAGAAGAAGAAGAAGAATATACCACCACCACCACCACCCCCTGTAACAAGTGGGAATACTGAGGCTTTTTATCTTGTATTTTCTTGAAGACTTCTAGCCCAGGAGTGACGAGGCCTGGGGTGGAAGCCGCGGTAGACTCTTACTAGCTGTGCGATCTTGGGAAAAGTAATTTCTATAGGTTTCCATTTTCCTTTCTGTAAAGTGGGGTCACTTACAGCATTTATTTATTTGTTTGTTTGTTTGTTTGTTTATTTATTTAAAGATTTTATTTATTTATTTGACAAACAGAAACACAGCTAGAGAAGGAATACAAGCAGGGGGAGTGGGAGAGGGAGAAGCAGGCTCTCTGACAAGCAGGACGCCCAATATGGGGCTCGATCCCGGGATTCTGGCATCATGACAGAGCTGAAGGCAGATGCTTAACAACTGAGCCACCCAGGTGCCCCAACTTACAGCATTTATTGAATAAATGTTTGGAAGCATTGTATTAGATAACTCACATTTAAAACCCCGTGTCAGCTGGATGCCTTTAGCTGAGCAGGAAAGGCCTTTATTTGTCCATCTACCTGAACAGTCAGCCAGACTTGAATCATCTGCTACTTGAGCTCATCAGGACCAATTTTTTTTTCTTCTCCCTCTGTTTTTGCTTCTGCGGTGTTGGCTGTATCTTATGACGGACTCTGTGGGATGGCTGCCTGCCACCCGAAAGCCCCATGCTTCCTTGTTCCCCAGCCAGCTGGACAGCGAGAAGGGAGGGGAATGATGTTTTACAGTATTTCTAGCAGAATTCTGAGACCTCCTCCGATTTGGACTAGCTGATATGCATGTCCCTCCCCAACTAATGGCCAGAGCTGGGGATATGGAGTGCACAGCTTGACGTAGCTCAATTGGTGATCAAAGTGGGGCCACTTCCCCAGAAACTCATGGCTTTCCCAAGTGCAGATAGAGGCTCTTGGAAAGAGAGTGAGGGACTGGATGCTGGACAGGCAGCCCTGTGTGCCCAGTACAACAGAAGCAAGTGCCTCTAAAGTCATCCTGGTGTCTAAGGAAGTAGAATGAATGGGGCAGCTGCTGAACGCCGAGCACTGTACATAGGCTTTCACACTGAATTCTCACAGCTTGAGAGCAGATGTTGTTACCCACGCGAGGAAAACAGGCTTAGAAGGAGGAACTTCTCCAAATTTGGAAAAGCTGGTGTGTGGCAGGGCTGGGATTCAAAACCAGGATTTTCTCAAGACCTTTGCCAGTTGTCCTCATGGTTTCTATTTTCTTGCTAAGAAAAGAAAGGGAGTGAACCAGGGAAAATAAGAAGAGGGTCTGTTGGAAACTAAGAGGATGAAGGAGGTTAATAGATTTGCACTTGACATGAGGTTCTCCACTTACCCACCAGATCACGACAACTGGCCTGAAGGAGCAGGGGACCTTTCTGTCATCAAACAGATGAAGGAAGCTTTCAAGATTAAAGGCAAGCTCTAAGCTAAGGAAACTAGAGGTGTCTTTTGTCTCCAAATGCCTTAATATCTCAAGAATGCACTTCAGTCCTTTCCAGGAGCTGTTAATGTGACCAGAACAATCACTTTCTACCTTTTTAATGTTATCAATCATGACTATGCAAAAACTATTCTTGAAATAATGGATTTTTAAGTCCCAAACAACACCATTTTAGCCTGTAATTAAAGATTTCTTTTTTAGGAATGGGGCTTAATATACTTTATGATTATGCCTTTTATTTCTAAGCAAGGTAACTGAAAAATGAAATCATTTCAAATTAATAATAGAGGTATCATGATCTCCCGAAAGGTTTTAATATTTAATTGTAAACATGGGCAATAAATCTAAATTCTGGCATCAGGATGATTCTTAAAACTAGAGATATACAGTAACTCATATCTCATGGTAGCTATCATGCTTTTGGAACCATAAGGCTTTATGGTAATTATTGATGTATGATTTGTTTTGTTCATGAAGTTAGATTTGTATAAAGCCTCTTGATTCAAAAGAAAAATAAAGTCATGTGCAGTATTTCTTGGCAGTACTTGATTTGTGTCTTTATTTCCAATCTAAAGTACTTCCGTTTTTTCATGTTTTTCCTTTTGCATATAAAACAAAAATTTTAAATTAAATGTTACACAGATATATTAGGGCTCAGTATTCTGCTTTCAATTGACTTTTTTTGGGCAATGATCCCAACTTCTGAAATGCCTTTTATAAATTATGTACCTTCATTTTTTTGGTCTTAATTAAATCTTAATTATTCCCCCTTGAAGTCAAGTAGATATTTTCTTTATCAGTAATTCTCAGTACAGATCTTCCATGGCTTAAAAAAGGGGTTATGTCCTGATCAACCCATTATTAGTTGATAATATCATTAAGTCAAAAATGCATTTAATACACCCAACTTATTGAACATCAATAGCTTAGTCTAGTCTCCCTTAAATATGCCCAGAACACTCACATTAGCCAACAGTTGGGCAAGATCATCTCACACAAAGACTACATTATACAGAAGTGTTGAATATCTTGTGTAATTTCTTGAATACTGTGCTGAAAGTGAAAACCAGAATGATTGTATGGATGCAGAATGGTCGTCAGTGTATTGGTGATTTTCCCTCTTGATTGTGTGGCTGATTGGGAGCTATAGTTGTCTGCCCCACTACCCAGCATATCATCAGCCCGGGATAAATTCAAAATCTGTAGTACAGTTTCTGCTGGAAGTCTATTGTGTTCTCACCATAACGAAGTTGAAAAATCATGTCAAACCATCATGAAGTTGGCAACAGCTGTATGTAATTTACCATGCTCTGGGAAAGGGACCCATGAATCTGCCATCTAATCAGGCTCCCACATCGGGCGGGGACCAGAATGAGGCTAACTAGATGCCTGGGGGGCAGTGTGAAAGAGACACTCACTCTTGGATGTGCCCAAGTGCAGAGTCGTCCCTGAGAGGACACACATGGCTGTATATTTGTGTCCATGCTATTCATGTGGAAAGATAAGAAATCTTTTCCTTCTAGACAACACTTTAAAATGGCCTTCTGAACATGATGATGTCAAGCCACGTTAGAGAGCAGGCTAACCCCAACACAGGTTGGTGCAGAAGATGAAGAGGCAGGGACGGCTTGCTTTTCAAATTCCTTCGTGCCAATGACTGCAAACAACCCCATAAATCTCCATAATGTTTTCACATGTTTATTTCTACTTAAGGCATGGAGACCACCCCATGTGACATGAGACCTAGCTACCACTCCTCATTAGTCTTCTTGTTAGACCAATGATTGGACAGTTGACCATTATCTGTATTCTAGAATCAGAAGTCTACTCCCCTGGACTTCTGTACATTTCATGATAACATCTTGTCAGTAGTATTCCCTTGCTACTATACTTAGTAAACTTTGCTGTAGACTAAATATTCCTGAATAAGTTTAATCATTCAGTAATTTTCAGCCCCTGTATGCTCAGCATTACGTTAAGAATTGGGTATGCATGGGGCGCCTGGGTGTCTTAGTCATTAAGGCTCTGCCTTCGGCTCAGATCATGATCCCAGGGTTCTGGAATCGAGCCCTGCATCGGGCTCCCTGCTCAGCAGGAAACCTGCTTCTCCCTCATTCCCCCTGCTTGTGTTCTCTTTCTGTCTCGTTCTGTCAAAAAAAAAAAAAAAGAATTGGGTGTGCAATACTTGAAAAAAAAAACCCATGGACCTTGCCCCCACGGAGCTTACAAGAGCAAGAGCTAGAGAGCGAGAGAGAAATATTAATCATTAATCAAATTTAAACCTCCCTAAGTGCTCTAAGTGCCATAAAAGGTAAGATCGTGGTGCTAAATCCATATAACAGAAAGAAAAAGACATCTAGAGGAAAAAGCTCTAATTATTAATCACGTTAAAAGAGTTTGTTGATACAGATGACCCTTGTGGACTTTCTCTTTCCCCCATCCACACGCTGCTCCTTTTGTTCATGGCTTGTGTTAGTTCTGGGAAGCAGGTGCCAAGATGGAATGAGATGTGCATGAGATGTGGAGGATATGCCTGCGGAGGCGGGGAGCCCAGGAAGACAGCAGCAGCCTTCAGACTGTGGAGCAAGCATGACACCCATCAAAGGGGACAAAGACAGGAGTGGGCAGGAGGCATCTCTGCTTGCAGCAAAGGGAAAGTTTGTTCCATGCACACATTCACAGCATAGTGAGGCTAGAGGGTCCCAGGAGACACTTGGCAGATGACGTGGGTTCTACATGTGCACTCCATGTCCTCACTGTCTAAAAATAGGTCTGCTCCTCCTGCTGGCCAGGGAGACTCCTTTTTTCATCAGCTCGTGCCTGTCCATAAGCAGGCCAATGGGCCCTGGACTCGGCCATAGTTTGTAGTTCAGTGGGATCTTCCAGGGTCCCCTGGCAAGAGTTGCCTTCTTTGGGACCAAGACTTCCAATGCTACAGGATCCAGAAATGGATGGGAAGCACCAAGTCCCATGGTGGAGCTTTGGAAGTGATGATAAGTAGGACCACCTTCTCTTCAACTCATTGGTTCCCAGAAATGTTCCCAAAGCCTTTGGGGACATGTGTCCTCACAGATGGTGCTCCATCCTTTCAGAAGTTTGCTGGCACTTCGGCCGTGCGTTGGTTGTTCTAATCCTCTGTGGGCTGGCTCCTTCTAGAAGCACTGTGTGTGCAACAATTGGTGCTTTCCAGGTCAGTGACCCACTCTCACATCTTTTAGTGGGAAGTGGGTCGCCTGATTGGGTGCTGCTGCATGGGATTGTGTGCTTGTAGATCAGGCTTTGTATAAGCCCCCGGAGAGTGGTGTTGTCTGAGTCTCTGCGAGCAGAAATGATAAACTCTTATCTGGAATCGGTATTTTGCACTATGAGCTATCATAGGGGATGGGAGCAATGAGAGATTGGCTAATAGGAAGTATGTAACTTAAAGAATAATGGGTGCCTGACTGGTTCAGTTGACAGAGCATGAAACTCTTGATCTCAGAGTGGTGAGTTTGAGCCCCACACTGGGCAATAAGTTTACTAAAAAAACCAATGTGGATATAAAGAGCAGCTACTAATCTACTAGGGCCGAGATAACAATTAACTATGTTCCCCAAGGCCTAAGGGGTGCAGATACCACATGCCTATATTCCATGACTGTTAAGCAGTTCCCATCGGCCTCTTTTATTTTCAACACTATCCCAAGTCTTGGCTCAAAAAAATGCCACCTTGTGGTTAATTGTGGAACACAAGCCTCTCTGGACAGTGCCTTCTTGGGAAACCAAGACTTGACTGCAACGTTTCCACTTGAGCTTTAGTTTCTTCTCTTAGTATTTCTTCTGTACTCCTCGTTTACAAGGGTTTCAATTTGGTAAGGAGAACAAAGGCAAGAAAAATGTAGTTTAAATGAAACTTACAGCTTGCAGCCGGATAGGATAGATACCTGAGACATGCAGGGCGTGACCTTCCTCCAGAAGTTCCGGGCTGCCTTAATGCTTTCATGTTTCTATTTTGTTAAAGTCTAAAAGCAACATTATCTTGGCAATAGCTAAATCTTCAAGGCCCTGTGAGACCCTGCATTGAGCATACAGAAATTCCTTGGAAACCTATGTTATCTCTACCCCCTTCCCCCAACTTAAAGTATATAGTCAGGTGCAGCTCATCTGCCTACGGGTCCGGTCCCCCTGCTATAATAAAAATCACCTTTTTTGCACCAAAAAACTCTCAAGAATTCTTTCTTGGCCATTCGCTATTGAACCCAAACTTCAAATCTCACCCACTTCCCTGAAGTAGCTGCCTGTTGAAATTTGATCAACTGGCAGGAAGATTTGAAACCATATTCCAGAAATGTGTATTAGAGTAAAAGCTTGTGATCATGTAGCCCTTGTTTTATTACAGTTATCCAAAGGAATATTTAAATCCCCGGTTATCCAAAGGGACATTTCGAATCTTGCGGACAATGCCATTTAAGATTTGTTTGGTAACCAGCGCCCCCTGTCGGTTGGTGTCCGCCGGCTCCCAGCGGCGCCACAGCGCAGTTTTCTCAGCTCGCGCGTGGAGCCCCAGAGGGAGTCAGCTCGCGCCGACCCGCAAGTCCTAATGCTATGCTCATTAGAGCTGCATTCCTAGGGGGAAGGGTCGAGCAAGCCCCCCCTCCCAGTTTCCATCTGCAACCTTCAAACTTGGTCTTCTGGAGCTCGTCAGTTCCCTCCTGATTGAGGCCACTTTGCTGAGGTTACCAACAACTTGTCTGCTCAGGGCACCCTTACATCCTCCCCTCCCCCACCGCCCCAACCCCGTTTATTTTGCTTTTTCCTGTGCATTCCTGCAGAGCACTTGGTGGGCTCTCTCCTTCCAT
Organism: Spilogale gracilis; assembly: GCA_004023965.1. Taxonomy (NCBI): domain Eukaryota; kingdom Metazoa; phylum Chordata; class Mammalia; order Carnivora; family Mephitidae; genus Spilogale; species Spilogale gracilis. The sequence goes on along the minus strand of PITA01029111.1, from coordinate 3,128 downwards.
GAGTTATGGTTTTTAGACTCTGCTGGAGTCCAACTGCTTGGTTTCAAATCCCAGCTTCTACCACTGACTCTTGTCACAGCTTGAGACAATTGAGACGTTTGAACATGGATTGGGTATTAGCAGATATTATTCAAGAATTACTTCTCATTTGATGTGATAATAGAAAGGGCAGTTACTTTTTTTTTTTTTAATGTCCTTCCTTATCAGGAAAGAAACGATATTTGAGATTTGCTTTTAAATATTCCAGTTTAGAGAAAAGTGGGGGAAGGAGAGGAGGAAGTGAAACGAGATTGGAAGTATGATTATAATTGTTCAGGCCAGTGACAGATAAATTATACGTTGGTTGGTTAATCCTATTCTTTTCTCTACGTTTGGGTAAGTTGGAAATTTCTAAAGTAAAAAAATGCAAAATAAAAATGGTCTCATTCATTACTTGCACAGTGGGTAACATGGGCAAAAAATTAGTTGGTTATAAATAAAGGTTTCTTGGGAGAAACAGGAGAGAGTTTGCACTTGACATCCAATGGTTCATAGGGGTACACGGGTGGGGCAGAGGGAGTGAAAGACCAGGTTCCAAGTGGAATATGTATTTGGTGGTACAAAATTATTGCCTCTTAACCTGAATTCTGTCCTACAGGCACAGGGCATAACCCAAGCTCCTGGCCAGCCTCCCACACTGGTTAGTTAGCATCACCAGTTAGTCAGTCGCAGCACAAGCCAGCTGGGTGAACATGAAGAGCTGCAGGAAAGGGACAATGGTCCAATTAGTCCAGTGACCTTGATATACCTGAGTTTATATGCTTGAATAGGGGAAATGATATCTAATCGATAAATTTGGAAAAACTCAAATAGGCAAAGTAAAAACAATATTCCTTGATTTTCTTGACGATTTGGACCATTAAGCTTGTTTTCATCTATATAGACTGAGTCTCAAATTTAGTTAGTATTTGTAATTTTAAGTATAACTCAGCAGAATTACCTTTTTTCAAATGCTAATAATTACCATAAACTTAGGTAGTAAAGGTTTTTTTTTTAAAGAACTAATTTCCATAGGTGATTCAGAATGTCAGTCAGAATTTCTTATCTTTAATTTTAACCTTCTGAAGCAAAGGCTGTATGTACCGAAGCTGATTTTGTTAAATTTCTTTGCCTTTTTGTTTTTAGATGAACTGAAAAGAGAGGACTAGTCTATTTGTTCCCCAAGGGAAGAGTCTCAGGTGAGGCACTGAGTCTAGATTTGGGGTTCATGGGATTGACTGTGGTGGGGAAGGAGAAGGAGCAACCCTTCTCTTCATATTTTTGGGATGGAGATCAGGGGTGTTGGGGAGGATGGATGCCTTCATTGGATTCTCATTAGTGCTTACTATTTTACTTGGAGGAATGAAACTGAGGAGATTTCAGTGAGATACAGAAGAGAATATTTTGTTGAGCAAGCAGAGCATGTGTGTACAGAAATGGGCCTTATGGTTGGCTTGGGAGTTCAAATTGAAGAGCAGAAATATATTGGCCACAGAGCTACAGAATCAATATGCAGTAGGTAACAATAACTATCATTTATTGCGTGATTACAACACTTTCCGTGCATGATGTCTTCTTACCCTTAAAAAATCCAGAGGAGGATCCAGACTTCGTCACCACCAGCATTTACAGTTGGGGAAACTGGCACAAATAGGCCCAGTAACTTGCTCCAGACCTCACCTCGTGAATGGCAAAAGTGGGATTTGTGTTAAGAGAGTCTAACTGTCGGGGCGCCTGGGTGGCTCAGTCGTTAAGTGTCTGCCTTTGCTCAGGTCATGATCTCTGAGTCCTGGGAGTCCTGGGATCGAGCCCTGCATTGGGCTCCCTGCTCAGTGGGAAGCCTGCTTCTCCCTCTCTCACTCCCCCTGTGTGTCTTTCCTCTCTCACTGTGTTTCTCTCTCTCAAATAAATAAATAAAATCTTAAAAAAAAAGAGAGAGAGAGTCTAACTGTAGAGCCGGTGGCCAGTATGATTATCCTGAGAGAGACAGACTATCACCAAGACATCAAGAGATAATAAATATTTTTTTAAGGTTATGTGGAGTTACTATTTATTTTTATTTTTTTTTCAGTGTTTCAAGATTCATTCCCCATTCCCCACACCCAGTGCTCCACGCTTTAGGTGTCCCCAGTACCCATCACCAGGCTCTCCCATCCCTCCACCCCCTCCCTCCAAGTCCCTCAGTTTGTTTCTGTGTCCAAATCTCTCATGTTTCATTTCTTTCCCTGTATTACCCTACTTCCCATTTCCTTTCCTTCTCCTACTGTCCTCTATATTACCCTTTATGCACCACAAGTAAGTGAAACCATGTGATACTTGACTTTCTCTACTTCGCTTATTTCACTCAGCATAATGTCTTCCAATCTAGTCCATGTTGCTACAAATTTTGGATATCCATCCTTTCTGATGGAGGCATAGTATTCCATTGTATATATGTACCACATCTTCTTTATCCATTCATCTGTTGAAGGGCACCTTGGCTCTTTCCACAGTTCGGCGATTGAGGCCATTGCTGCTATGAACATTGGGGTACATACAGCCCTTCTTTTCACTGCATCTGTATCTTTGGGGTAAATGTCCAGTAGTGCAATTGCAGGGTCATAGGGTAGCTCTATTTTTAATTTTTTAAGGAATCTCCATACTGTTTTCCAAAGCGGCTGGACCAACTTGCATTCCCACCAACAGTGTAAGAGGGTTCCCTTTTCTCCGCAGCCTCTCCAACACTTGTTGCTTCCTGACTTGTTAATTTTGGCCATTCTGACTGGTGTAAGGTGGTATCTCAGTGTGGTTTTGATTTGAATTCCCCTGCTAGCTAGTGACGCTGAACATTTTTTCATGTGTCTGTTAGCCGTTTGTAGATCTTCTATGGAGAAGTGCCTCTTCATGTCTCTTGCCCATTTTTTGATGTGTGCATTTTCTTTTTGGATGTTGAGTTTGAGTAGTTCTTTATAGATCTTGGATACCAGCCCTTTGTCTGTAGTGTCATTTGCAAATATCCTCTCCCATTCTGTGGGTTGCCTCTTTGTTTTGTTGACTGTTTCCTTTGCTGTACAGAAGCTTTTTATTTTGATGAAGTCCCAGAAGTTCATTTTCACTTTTGTCTCCTTTGC